>NDXB01005776.1:11937-24439 GCA_002631895.1 Agapornis roseicollis | reverse complement strand
GGGGGGGGGGGGGGGGGGGGCATAGTGTTGGGGTCCATTTAATTGAATGTGTTACTCTGACAATTTACAGTCATAAAGCCATGGAATCATATTGTCATTTGAGATAAAAATTAGAACATTCATGAAAAATCAGTGACCTTACTTCCTAGAAGTAGCCATGAGATGCCAGATGATTCACATGCTTCTTTCAGAAGAAATTGATTGTATGACTTAGTTACAGTCTTGAGAAGGATTATCTTAGTGCTTACGTACAGGTATGATATCTTCAGATTTCAAGCTTGCTGACATTAACTTTATCACAGCAAGGATACCAATTGAATTAGCTGTCCCATGAGACTTCCAAGAGCAGGGAAAGTAACTCTGTGTCCTACTGTTTAGTGTATATGTGGAAATAAAAATTGTCTCGCAGCTCAAATAAATATTTAGGAGTGATCTTTAATATTTAGTGTATTCAGATTGATTTTTAGTGGTTGTAAACAGAAATAGCATTATTCTGTCAAGCAGGAATACGGGTAGAGGACGCGTATGGAAGTTCAATGCATTTATTTTTGTTTTTCACTCTGGTTCTTTTTGGGAGGACTCAAGTTGCTACAAATAATTTAGTTCCCAAAGCCAGGAGAAAATTTTCCTTGGAGATCCTTTAGGTCTTGATTGTGAAGATTTGAGCCAGCTTAAGACCTTCTTGTCTCCCATGTTTCTTCTTCCTGCTTCCTCAGTTCTACCAACACAGTTTTCTGGAGCTATGCTGTGTCACAGAAATGATCCAGGTAAAAATATGTTTCTAGAAAAGAAAAGATAAGGAGTTATTTGACCTCTAGCATTATTTTTGTTCAGAATGTGGATGTAACTGTTAGAAATTAACCACTGTGGAAGGCTACAGAAAGCTTCAAAAAATGGTCACTTTGTGTGGCAAAAGACATTTAACATTAAGTCTTGGACTTCAAGCATTGAAAGCTGAATTCACAGCCCACATTGAAGCAAACACAGACAAAGCACTGCTATAAATGCAGAGGCAGAAGATTGCTGAGGTACATTATGCTAATCCAAAACTTGTTAAAATACTTCCATAAAAACTGGTTTCAACAGAATTTTTTTATCTATTTTTTTTTTTATTAAACAAGGTGCTTTCTGTAGAAGGATGCCCTCCCTGCTCCCTTTTATTTTAATAAAATAAAAAATAATTCAACTGCTTGCCCAGAGATTGTGATCTCGCACTTACAGAAATACCAATGTGGCTGCAGCTCATGTATTTTGAGAGTGTAACTGAGGAGTCCAGTCCATGTAGGAATGTGAACAAGAGTTGTGTAGGGTCTGAAATGCACTTCCCAGGAGGCATGAGGGGAAAGATGAACTGTAAATTCCTAGACCAAAGCTATCAGGTTTTTGGTCATTTTTTCTGCCCCAGAGTCAATGTTTTCCAAGGTATAGCTATCAACTAGCTGTTACAGCTGAAGCAGCAAGAAATGTGTTGACCCAACCATGCCATGTGTTTCAACTACGATCTGCCTCCACATTAGCTCTGAGGGTATTTGCAGTTTCTATCTCTTTTTTTTTTGTTTGGTTTGTTTTGTTTTTTAAGCTGTTTATTTTGTTATTTTAGGCATACTTTTTACACTCAAATTTAAAACTTGTAAATACAAATAGAAGCAAATAGCTGGGCTACACATGTCCTCCTGGGAGCATGTTCTTGTGCTGTGAACAGCCATAGCACATGGATGCGGCAGTGTCACTTCCTTGTCCTGGGAAGGCACAACACAGTGCTGCAGCCAGCATTGTAGAGGTGGTTGTGCTTTGTCATGAACACAAGAAAAATGCAACTTTAAATTATGTGCAAAGCAAGAGAGCTCACATGTTTGGTGTAATTGCCAACTTAAATTGACCTGCAGCCATATACAGCTGAGAGATGTATGATGGAAAGGGGCTATTCACCTGGCTGGACTAGCAAGGTGTTGCTCATCACTAGGGATATGCCTATCCCAGAATATGTGACTAGACCTTCTTTCCTTATGCAAAGCTCAGCTGGCAGCAGTCAGACTTGCACACTCTGGATCTTCCCTTAACTTCCTTCTCTGCAAGACTAACTCTCCGTGAGAAGGTGAGTCTGAAGCAGTGCTGTCTGTCCCAAATCAGTTTGTACTGATGGGACCTGGAACAGGAAAGGAGTTTCTGCAGCCCAAATGAAGCCAAATGTGTGCTCAGTAGTGCCACTTTGTGTTTCCCCTGAATATGTTGCTTTGAAAGATACCGGGATGAAAATGGTGAAAGCACTTCAACTTTGCATGGGAGGATTGTACATGCAGTAAGCAAGCACTTTAATATTTCATGAAGGGCTCATCTCCTAATGGCAGGAGGGTTTCCAAACCTGAGGCCAGTGTTGATGAGAACTAGCAGATTTATGATACTCCACCCTCCAAATAGGGAATCATCAGAAATGAAGGCAGTCTTACAAAAGCTGATGTAGGAAGCAAAAATAAAGCTGTTCAGGAATTGAGCTTGCGCAACTTTGTCTGCTGAGTTCCCTCTAGTGAGCTGTGGTTAAACAATAATGGATAGATGCCAACCTCACATCCTCCAGGGACTGTACATACAACACGCATTTGTTGTCCTCCAGATCAACAGCTTTTATGCAGCCATATACCTGATTCCATATGTAATTCTAATGTTCCCATAGCATTAAGAGACAGTCATTAAAGGACTCAAGATATGTTCTTGAAACTATTACAGACCCCAATATTCACCTCTCCTGGCATCAGCCAGCAATGCCTGGCTGCTACCAGATTCTCAGGCAGCTGCCAGGACCTTTGGTGGGGTGCAGCATGCTTGATGTGTAGGTTGAGCAGTTTGTGCTCTTATGTGGTGAAGTGGTACTTCAAATGAAATGAAATGCAGAAGTTTCTTTTGTTTGTTTATTCAACAGTAGCCATCGGATCCTGGTTTGTGACTCAGATTTCTGTTCTGTTCCATATGAATCCTCAAGGTTGGTAGGAGCACTATAAAGGATTGAGGAAGAGTGGTTGAAAAGCAGCTCAGCAGAAAAGGAGCTGGGGGTACCGACTGAACAGATCTGAACATGAGCCAGCTTGTGCCCAGGCAGCCAAGAAGGCCAACTGCATCCTGGCCTGTATCACAAACAATGTAGCCAGCAGGGCCAGGGAAGTGATCATCCGCATGTACATCACTTGTGAGGCTGCACCTAAAATACTGTGTTCAGTTCCGGACCCCTTACTATAAGAGAGACTTTGGGTGCTGGAAACGGTCCAGAGAAAAGCGATGGAGCTGGTGAAGGGTCTGTAGCATAAGTCTGATGAGGAACAGCTGAGGGAGCCTGGAGAAAAGGAAGCTCAGGGAAACCTTCTTGCTCTCTACAACTACCTGAAAGAAGGCTGTAGTGAGGTGGGGGTCAGTCTCTTCTCCCAAGTAACAGGACAGGAGGAAATGGCCAAGCTGGGTCAGGGGAGGTTTAGATTGGACATTAGGAAAACTCCCTTCATAGTAAACATCACCAAACACTGGAACAGGCTGCCCAGGGAAGTGTTTGAGTCGCCATCCCTGGAGTTATTTAAAAGATGTGTAGATGTGACAGTTAGTGACATGGTTTAGTGGTCCCCTTGGCAGTTCTGGGTTAATGGTTGGACTCTGATCTTGAAGGTCTTTTCCAATTTAAGCAGTTCTATGGTTCTGTGAAGATTTTGCCTCTCAGCTACTCACTGTTCAGGCTATGTATAACACTTCTGAGACAGATCACTAGGAATAAATATTTCCACATGCTATTAAAAAACTCTTCAGCATGTGCTATACCACCACAAAACCTATTCCAATTCTGTATGTAAAAAGTTATGTAAGTTTTACTCTTTTAAAGCACAAATTTAGAGAAGCTAGTGTTAGGCTTGGGAAACATACAGAACGATCAAAACAACTGCAGCCCCTATGAGCCACTTCTTATTTGGTGGGTGAGATAGCATCTCTCTATTAGAACCCCAATATTGACTTGCGTGAATGGGAATTTATACCTGGAGACTCCCAGAAAGCCAGAACTTTGGTAAGTTCATATCATAAACAGTACAAATTGCAAGGTAGTGCAAAGCTCTCTGCTCCAGCATTAATTTTGAGTGCTTTCTGTAGGACTGCCAGGTTGAGTCATCAGTTGATGAATGGAGAAGAAAGGTACAATGCATATCTCTCCTCTTGCTTAACATGCTGTGAATTAGAGAAGGAACTTTTGTCTGCAAGTATAAACTTCCTTTATGTTGCTTAACTGCATAATGCAGTGGGTAGACACTAAACTTGATAACGTGGTTCACTTTCTGCTGCAACATGGAACAAAACAAACATGCCTCAAAGTCTCTGTGCACTAAGCTGTGGTGCTGACTGGCTATAGAAAGACAGTTTTCAAGTACTTGTAGCTGCTTTCTGCAACCTTCCCCAAATAATGCAGCACAGAGAAAAAAGGAGGGGAGGCTAAAAGTGGTTCTTCAAAAGACTATAGAGAGTTTCTACTAGTAGTGTGGGATGGAGCATGATGGATGACACAAGAGGTGTTGTGCTTTGAAATTATAACCACTGTAGACTACCCCTGGGTAGTTCTGGGCTTTTGATTAATTAGAGAGGTAATAAAGAGAGCAACAAATGTGGGTGGCTCTGAAACTGTGGACAGGTGATTTAGATTTGATGAGATACAGAAAATTACTTAGGCTGAGAAAGTTGGGGCTGTTCAGCCTGGAGAAGAGAAGGCTGTGTGGAGACCTCATAGCAGCCTTCCAGTATCTGAACGGGGGACCTATGAGGATGCTGGAGGTGGACTATTCATTAGGAACAATAGTGACAGGACAAGGGGTAACAGGTTAAAACTTAAACAGGGGAAGTTTAGATTGGATATAAGGAAGAAATTCTTTACTGTAAGGGTGGTGAGGTACTGGAATGGGTTGCCCAGGGAAGTTGTGAATGCTCCATCCCTCGTGGTGTTCAAGGTGACATGGTTTAGTGTGAGGTGTCCCTGCCCATGGCAGGGGGTTGGAACTAGATGATCTTAAGGTCCTTTCCAACCCTAGCTATTCTGTGGTTCTATGTTTCTATGATTCTACTTGGGTCTAAACTTTTTGCATCAGGCGTTTTGTTCATAAAGCAAGCATAATGACTTCTTTTTTTTTGTTTTGCCCATCTGTCATTTACCTTTACTTTAAATGTTTTGTGTCAAAAAGACTATATATATTAATTTCTACTTAGCATAATGGAGAATGCATCACAGTAGCATTTCTTGTTGGTACTGTGAATACCAGGAGTGTATTGCTTCCAAACTCTATTTATTGTACATCTCTACATCATTATAGAAAAATCAATGAACTTGTAATTAAGACTTTAAAAGAAATGTAGGCTAATTCCTTAATCCTAGATCAATTTGCTTTTATTTCATAATAGGATAAGTATTAGCCCAGAGCACTATTAACTAGTTCAATTTTTGGATATCCAGATGTAACTTTTAAGATAACCTACAATGTAATAATGTATTTCACATTCAGCCTGAAGTACCTTACATAATAACAGGTTTCATTAAAGGAGGGGACTTAAGGATGTTGTATTTCTATTAAATGGGGTGGCTGTGGGTGAGGGGAGAAGAGAAAAGGCTCTAGATACAGAAGACATTTCCTGCATCTGAAGATCTTTTGTCACTGTGGAGATCTAAAGAACAGCTTGGTATGTGTTTGGAGTTTTTTTCCTCAGGAATGTTGTAAATATTAGAGCAATATCAAACAGAACAGCAAAAGACCACTGTTCTAGTTGTGTAGCTTTCTAGCAAAATAAACCAGATCCATATCCAGTATATATGGGCAGACAGAGCTCAGTGCTGGTGATATCTAGTCTGGGATGTTCTGTTAAGCACTGTTACAGAAACCATGCTGTTGGATACAGAAACCTACTAAGTTGTTGTTGTTTTTTTTTTTCTCTCTAGATGCCTTCCCATATCTCAGTTAAAATATCACAGGTAGAAAGGACCAGGAAATGAAGGAATTTACTTTCCAATGGAAAGATGGATGGATAGCTAGCCTTCCCTCTTACACCTTATGACTATACCTTAAAGATTATGTCTTATAAAGAGTACTTCGATGGCTAACAAGTCAGAAACAGAAGGTGAAGTTTTGAATGTTTTAAGAACTATTTTTGATATTCCCCTGAATCAGTGTCTGTCTCAGTTTCCTGGTGTCTAATAAGAGGCGAGCTCATGTTAAGGCAGCACTGCTTTGAACCTTTCTTCTCTATTGTTGAAACAACTTTTTGGGAGTCATGTATGTACACACACTGTCAAGTGGCATCTGCTGTGTAAGCTCCATTCTGTTTAGAAATGAAGGCAAAAATGGATGATGGTGACAGAGAAGTGCTTGTCTTCCAAAAGAGATTGAATAAACAATGAGGTTTGAATTTGAAATAGGAAAATGAAATCACTGCTGGTGTAGAGAAGACATTGCTGTCAAAAGCATATGCTTTGGGACCATGTCTAGAGAAAACCTGGCAATTTTTGTGAATCCCTGGTTTGTGTTAACAAAGCCAGTCTATTAAAGATGGATTGAACTCCAGTACAGGATGTGCTTTGTGAATGATAAAAATCTCTTTGAGATCGTAGAAGGAACAGCACAGAGAAGGATCCTGGTCTGCTCATAAGCAGACAATTTGGTTGCTGATGTGCTCTTAAATTGATTTTCTGGCAAGTGAAGGGAAAAATTATATATTTTTCTGTTGGAAGCATATTGATTTATAACAGTAGCTGTGCCTTGCATTTAGAGATGTAGTAGGCTTAAATTTCACAGGTGAAATATTTGCTGCCCTCATATTCTATGACATGATTGGTGATAACCTCTAGAGCTATGCTGCTTCATACTGTTGGAAAGGTGCAGGATGATAAAATCAGCTATTCAGTTGCTTAGTTCTGCTCCTCTTTATTAGAGCTGATATGATACAGTGTCCGTAAGTAAAGAAAAGCTTCCCTTTGACTTAAAAATGCAGATGATCAGATTTAGTGATTAATACAATACTTGACAAACAGGTTTTCCCTGCAGGAACCAGGGGGAGTTAGGGGTTGATTCACCTGCTATGTTGCCTGAGTGTGGGAAGATCTGGCCTTAAATTCAGTTTTCAAAATTGAAGATAAGTGTTTTACCAGAAAGCTGCTCGGAGTCTGATCTGAGCTGACAACAGTCTGTTTGGATCACTCATTACCCTAATGTTGGAATTGTGTAATATTTAAGTCACTTCTCTGTATGTTCACACAATAACAGACACTGTGTCAATAATAAATGCTCTTCCTGGAATCTGCCACAAAATGCTATGGTTTTTTGTAGTAACCTCCTGTGTTATAAATGATAGTTTGCACATCTGAAAAGTAGTTTGAGGGCTGCTGTGTCTAGCTCAGCTTTGGACTTCGGGGTTAAGAGTTGTTTTTAAAATCTGTAGTCCACTTTGACTTGACTACACTTCTGGAATGGCGTTTCTGGTATCCCTCAGCACAGGAATGACAGAAAAAAAAACATCCCTTTTTCCCCCCCCCCACTGATTTCAAATGCTTCAGAACTGCTGATTGCAGTACAGCCTGAAGAGCAGGCATCTTTTTCTGCATGTTGTTATAATGAAAGATTTAGACTAGAAGTACAAAGAATAGAGAGTAGCTCGTGCAGGTACAATGAGCAGAAGTTTACCCATTTTCTCCACTGTGGTGGCAAGTACTTTTGTGTCTTATTTAACTGGTTCCTAGTAGTGTACCTGATGGCTAACAGTGGAAAATGCACATTTCAATAAATGCAGTGAGCATTGCTTTGCTGTCAGTATTGTTGTCCTGCCCAGAGGGTCTCCTGACAAAGTCAGCACTGGTGGTGCTAAGGGCATTCCAGATGTTACTGGAGAAGCAGCAGCTCCTGGAGCAAGCCAGAGCTCTGGTAAGGAGAGCCAGGTGACTTCAGGGAAGGGGAAAGGAGCAATTAAATTGGGCACTACTTGGAGCACCCAAAAAGATCTGTCAGGCCACAGACCTAACTCCTAGGTCTTCTAGATACTTTACATTTCTCTGTGTTATCTTTGTGTCTGGTGGTTTTGTGGCCTGGTATTGCAGCTTTCCTTCTGCCAGTTGGCATTTTTGTGTGATTATCATTGCTTGAGTTGGTCTGCACGGTTTATACAGTAGGAAGAGGGATGCTACCAGCAGAGGTACAACACAGACAGGACATTTTAGAATCACAGAATAGTTAGGGTTGGAAAGGACCTTAAGATCATCTAGTTCCAACCCCCCTGCCATAAGCAGGGACACCTCACACTAAACCATGCCACCCAAAGCTTCGTCCAACCTGGCCTTTAATACCACCAGGGATGGAGCACTCACAACCTCCCTGGCCAACCCATTAGTTTTGATTAACAGAAATCGACACAGGGAGCTTTCTCCTGCAAGACGGCCTAGTCCTGTCATCTATTTGGCAAGTCCTATTTTGTCTTCATGCGTATTATTTACCCCACGTGGTGAAAGAGACTACAATTAGTTGAGAAGTTTCTTTGGGCAGCTGGAAGGCCCTTCAGCTAACCTTGGGTTGTATGTGCTGCTATCTGAAGGGACTGGGCTGCCCTATTTCTGTAAGCCCTTCATAAAAAGAGGGTTACTGAAGGGCACTTCTTGCTCTTGGCACTCTATGCAAGACGAATCCAGAAAAGGATGGTTATGCTGAAACTTGAGTATTTTTGAAGGAAGGGGTGCATATGCATGTGTGTGGGAAATAAAAAAAGAAACATTAGCGCATTCTGACGGAGTCATGTCCCCACTTAATGACAGACACCCACCATCTTCACAGGGGTCAAGATTTCAGTATCCTGTGTGCGGGGGATCTGTGAGTAATGCTATCCTTGTTATAGCAGTAGCTGAACTCCTGTTAGCATAACAAGCTACAGGGAACTGCCAGTTAGCAGCTCTGTCACTTACGCTTCCTAATGTGAATGTTAGCATTCGATTGCTATCTTGGTTAGCCAAAAAGTCTTCATGTTCCTGGAATGTCCCTGGAATTATCTTAGTGCTAAAAGACAATGAGGGAAGAGCTCTCTCAGGCTGGGCAGCTAAAGTCCTGCGTCCTTGCCTTGGGTCTCATACCCCATGAAGACCACCTTATCTTTGACACCTCTCCTGCCTTACCTTTCCACCTAGATTATGATTGCATGGAGACACCTCTGATTCTTATATTGCAGTCCAACCCTTCCCAGGCTTGGCTCTGTTTTAGAGAAAAGTCTTCTGGTCTGTAGTCCAGTAGAGGAAAATAAGCATGGGCTGAGAAATTCCTAGTGTGATCCTTGGGAAAGAATAGACAAGACAGCAGCAGCAGTTTAACACTGGTTTTGTAGTCAGTGAATCAAAACTCTGAAGTGGCAAAGACCATCTGGACAATTAAGTCTGCTCAAACAATTTTTGGAAGATGTCTGTTCAACCTGTTCAAACAAACCTCTGCATAGGTGTTTTGTTGACATTGTACTCTTTGATGCTTAGTTTGGTTTAGTTCCTCTAGGACCCTCTTTGTGGGTGGTACCATACAGACAAAAAGTTTCTATCTCAGAGCTATTAGTAAGAACTGGTTCTGATTTTAGGGGCAGCTCCACCCTCCAAGCAACTACAAAATAAAGCATGCTTAAAGTATTGCATCCTGTTTATGTAATTAGCACTGTGGAAGTGTTAATTCCTTCAGAGTGGCTCTCAGACTAATGGCTGCATCCAGTAAGTGTTTGGCTGAAGGTTCAGAGTTACCACTGAAAATAACAAAATCTGTCATGTTCTTGTTCTCAAACACCTGATTCTCATATGTCCTTTGCAATCCATTTGAAACATGACAACCGATTTTCTGGGAAAATTCACATGTTTTCTGCCTTTCTGGTCAACATTTTCATGAATTTCCAGGCGATGTGATGAATTTTGGGACTCAAAGCTGTTTTTTTTTCTGATAATGGCTAATCTTTTGTCTAAACTGTTGTGGCATTGCAAGCTTGAAGATGATTAAATCTTTTTATTCTTTGCACTTGTGCAACTCCTGACATTGGTGAAATTTTCCCCATTTTATAACTTCAGAGTGTTGCCAATGAAAAGGTAGTGATTTGACCCAGGCACAGCCTTTTGGCTGAAAAGATGTTGCTGTTTCTGTTGTGAATGCTCTTCTGCTCTATAAATGTTCTGTTCTAAAACCTGGAAGAACTTGAAAGCTTTTCATGTGATACTTCTTGCACCCACATAGGATACATTTTGTCTCCTGTGTTCTCACTTCTGCATTTTCTCTGTTCTTTTAATTGAATCTGTATGAATAGCAATACCCCATTGTTATTGTCAGCTTTGCCAAACATGTTATGCAAGTGCTTCAAAGGTTTCTCATCTCCTAATGAAGTTTAAGATCTGTGCCCTAGAGATAGTCTAAAGTCAGCCTTTACAGGCTCATTTGGGCCATTTTCCATTAAAGTCTCTTCCAGTTTCTGGCACACTCTGTTCTAACACCCAAGACTGACATAGGCACCTTGGTTCAGGAGAGATATTTGTATTTGTTACATCCTGGAAATGTCTCCATGGTATTGTTGTCTGTGTACTCATTTTGTTTTTCTTCTATTCTTCCCTTGTGATATACAAATTATACACATGGGAAAAACTCACACAGCAGTGTTTTAACCAGGTTAGCCTTGTAACTTGGGATCATGTAGCTTTTCATCTTATCAAGAAGAAATCAAAGGCTGATCTTATAGTTGCGGCTTCAGGTAAACATGGTAAAAGAAGAAATTGTTTCTTAAAATTTCATAAGGTTAATCTCACAGGTTGGGATATGTAGTTGAAAACTAGCAACACATTTGATGAGCAAATTATAACTGTTTCTCTCAGAGGACAGGTAAATTTACAAGGAAGAAACAAGAAGTTATTCATAGCTTACTGATTTTAACCAAAAATCTTTATGATGTAAAGAAAAGCAGAGGCTTAATATTGGTATGACATGGAATGCATGGCAAAAGTAAGTTGCCCTTGACATGGCTAGTATCTGATTAAATAATGTCCAATTTATTAATTAGAGAATAGAGTAAGAAAGACTATGAAATGACAGGTCTAGAATGCAGATAGCTTTTCCAAAGGAGCAACTTGTTTAAAGCTTTTTGATCAAATGAAGGAACTTGGTAATATACGAGATATTGTACAATATTTAAATTATAGAATATTTCTGTAAGTAAGTAAATATTACTGTGACACTAACCAGTTCATTACTCCAAGTTTGTCAGATAACCTGCGCAGTACATGGTTGATAAGTGTATGTGAAGATGCACAGGTGTTTTGGATCCGTCTCTGAAGATATGGATCTTGCTTGCTGTTAATCTTGTTTCTAACACATAGGGGGTTTAGGCTGGAATTAGTTTAAACGAATTCTTGTGATGATGATAAACTCAGCTTGTTTGGAGTATGTGAAGACACTTCTTTATAACAACTTAGGTCCTTCCTAACAGCCAAGGGGTGATCAGTCTGAGAAATAAGTTAATAAACTGAAGAAATAATTAGATCTTACTAAGCAGACAGATGGCAGGGTCATGTCCTTTGATACCAGGAATGAAAAAAAAAAGCTTGTTTATTTTTCCACTTAGACTGTTTCATCTAATAGTAAACAAACAAACAAACAAAACCCCAAACCAACAAACAAAAACCCCAAACTAACCAAAACCCAGTGTAACCCTTATCTCTTCCTCTACAGACAATCCTTGCTATAGCAACATTTTTACCATGATAAAAACCTTACAAAGCTATTTCTTGGGCTTGATGCTTAGGGTCTCACTGAATAATATTGTGTTGTTAGAAGAAAAAAATAAAAGTAACACAATACAAAAAAGACTTCAGGGTTATGAAATCTCCCTTCAAAAGTTAAGCTCTTTAAGCTTATCATTTTTAGGAACTAGGTCTGGTATTGAAGGACAAGGAAGAGATTGCAGACTGAGCAAATACAGAAACTAATAGAATAGAAGCAGAAAGATGTTTGCATTTGGACTGGATTTGGGTATGCCAAAGTCATAAGAAGACTTTAGCTGTGAAGGTGCCATAGGAAAGGTCAGAGGCAACACTACTAATGGAGGAGAGGACAGAAGGGTCCTTAGCCTTCTTGGTGTAATGAGAGTTAAGTATGAACTGGGTCGGAAAGACCTAAGTGGTATCAAAGTAGATTTCTTATTGCTAAGTGGAAAAAGGCAATATATTGGCCTTTAAAATGGGATATTGCAAGCTGCTTGCTTGGTCAGAGGGAGAGCTGTATAGAAGAAACCTTTATCAAAGCAGCAGTGAGGATTTTGGATGTGTCTGCTGAATGATGGATGACGTGTCATTTAAGTCTTTGCATTGGTAGAAGGCAGTAGACTCAGAGCCAGATCACTGTGGGGACAGGGGCAACAAACCAAACCAGACAAAACCCCAAAATACCAACAAAGAAACAAACAAAAACCGCCACAACTGCCTCCCTCACCCCACAAAAAAAAAAAAAAA
>NDXB01005776.1:0-11910 GCA_002631895.1 Agapornis roseicollis | reverse complement strand
ACAAAACCAAAAAAAACCCCAAAAACCCAAAAAAAAAAAAAAAAAAAACCGCCACAACCGCCTCCCTCACCCCACAAAAAAAAAAAAAAAGTGTGGAATAAGGGCCCAAAAGTGCTGCATCCCAAAGGGGAAGATAAAGCAGTGGTACCTAATCCACAGAGCGCTCTTAGTTATTAGCTGATATTCGCAGGCAAGTGAAAGGCTGACATTGAAAAAGAAATATATGAAAGTTTCATCTTTCATAGCTGCCATTTATAGCCTTAAGAAAGCACATTCTGTGTGAATTCAGGAGACTTCAAGTGCTGCTAGATGTGTAATCATATGATGTTAGAGCTTTACATACCAAACTGAACCCATTTACAATCTTTGTCATGCTTTGTACTCTCTATAGTACTAAATTCCTCATTGTGGAACAGCTTATGAAACCTTTAAATCGTTGAAATAATTCCCTGCTCACTTCTGAACTGTTCTATAATGACTACAAAGAAGAGAAAATAGAAAAAAAAATCTTTACCTTCTTAAAATAACCTGAAATGTAAGAGAAGGCTTTGAGTTCAGTACTGTGATACCTGTTCTCCACATTATTTTCACTAATCCTGTTATTGACTGGTTATAATGGGCTCACTATATGCTTTATCCAAATAGATTCAAGAAGCAATCTGGCTCAAGATTCAGTCTCTTGTTTTTATTGGGAGCTCCATTATTGGATCACACAAGGCTCCCAGTCTTCATATGAAATATGGAAATGACATTTTTAATTGCTTTGGTTACTATTATTCTATGGAGAATGAATCAATGGATTTATCTGGTTCATCATAATGCCTCTTTCCATATCAGGCTTCGCAATAATAGTGGTGATCTTACAATATATAAGTTGCTATGGAGAGTTGTGGGCAACCACAAAGGGTATTCTCCTTCTGGGAATGTAGCCTCTTTAGGTTTCAGTTAAAGTTGATGGTGAGAGACATAATCCTCTGAGGCTGAATCAGGACATCTGAATTAGATTCCTGGACTGATTCTTGCACTTTACAGGAACCTATTTCTCTTTACTGACTATGGAAGAAGCTTGGGAGCCTTGTGTCCTTATGTTAACATGAGCCTTTGAATAACTGCTGAAGATTTTATAACTTTTTCTCCTAATGAGTTCCATTAGTGTAACTTAGATCTAATCATGCTAATTGTGCTCTGTTAGACTATGAGTCTATAAATTATGTTTAAAAAGCACAAGGGAAGTTTAACACAGTAATGTGTTATATGAAGTACTCAATACTGGAGTAGATTTTCCTTTCAGTTATGCTTGTATCTGGAACAGTTAGGCTACTGAAAGAATATTCTCTATGAAATATCAGTAAATTCTTGTGTGTTTTTTTCTATCAAATATGTCAGGATTATTCCTAGAAGCTAACCCTTTAAAGAGATGGACAGAGGAAATTATGTTTTTTTGAAGTGCTTACCACCTCCTTTGTTAAGACTGCATCTCTTTAAGAGGTCTTCCAAAGCAGAGGCATCCAAAACCCCTGCTCAGCCTTAGAAAAAACTTGGCTACTGTCTAGGGTTATAAGACAGAAGTAGCAGCATCCGCTCTCCTGTGTTGGAAAGCTATTTGACACATTCATGTTACTCCAGAAAATTCTCAGATCTTTGTTCCCCCAAGAAATGTCAGGCTCCAGCTCTGAGTGAATGCCTAGTCAAAAACGTTGGCTTTGCTTGCTGCAGGCAGCTAGACTTGGTGCAGGACCTGCTTCTGACACCAGGGAAGGAAGGCTTGCGAAGTTGTGGGGCCCTTCAGAGGTTCTTCCCAGCAATACGCTGGTTTTGTCGGCGCAAATCCAGCCAGCTCTGCTGTGCTTGGGAAATGAAGCAATCTCTCAAGTATGCAAATCCTATTTTAAGTATTTTTTGTAGGTCAGAGCTTACCTCTGGGCTCTCATAAATGCTGTGATTTTGACTGGGAGCATACTGGGACTGTGTGTTCACAGACTTCACCTGGTGAGTGAATAGGATTCCTCCTTTATCACCTTTTACTTCTGCTGCATATCTGACCTGGCCCACTGGTACTAGTACATAGAAGTAATGCACTCTAGGCACGTCTTTGGTTGGTGATCAGGTTAACATGAGTTGCAAATAAGAAACAGTGTCTTTATTTCTTTATTACAAACATAAATTCTTCATTTTTTCATGGTTGAATTATCACTTCCCCATTCCAGCTCCCTGCATTGCTGTTAAAACCTTTATGAACCGCTATGATTCTATGATTCATGGGGATCTCAAACATTAGCAAAAGAACATCTTTCATCTTTTTTTTTTTTCTTGTGCTGTAGTCACTTGGCTTTCCAGATTTGAATCTTGGTCACTGGTTCAAATCTTCCTTGGACCTGTACCTACCAGGCTAGGGAAGTTTGTGACAAATGATGAGTTACAGTGAAAGACTCTGATATCCAAGAGACAACTGTGAGAAAAGCCTGTATTAAGTAGTAAAACTTGTGGTTAAAGTAAGTATGAAGTGAGGAATGAGAGAACAGGGCTTGCTGCAGCAACAAAAGATGTGCAGGCACTAAATATGCTGATTACAAACTCCTTGGAAAAAAAAGATGCTGAAGGCTTAATGTTGACAAAAAGGTGTTTTAGAAGGAAAATTGAAGTATAACATGTTTGGGTCTGTACTAGTTGTGGCTTTCAAAGTGGAGAGTCACTCTCCATTCTGCTGAGCAATGGCAAATTTAATGTTAAATTTGGGGATTGTAACAAGTGTAGGAATCAGAGAGTAATGGGGATAATTTAGCTTCCAAACTCAGGATGACAGACTAGTGCAGTGCTCAGTATCAGTTCTTGTAATAGTTGGTACATTTCCAATGGAAAAGTATCTGTGCATTTCCTGAAATTGCTCTCTAGGCTGTGGGAGCATACTGAGGAATAGATGCGGGGGATGACCACCAGCACTGATGTGGCTGGAGACCAAAGAGCAGTAACAGGAAAGTTGCTGTCAGCCAGAATGCTGCCAAAACTGTTTTCATCTTTAACACTCTCTCTGTGCCAAGAGCGAGGATTTGTTGTTGTTGGTTTTTATTTTAAATATATTCCTTGGATTCTGGGAGGAAGAAGTGAGAATAAACTACTGGCAATGTTGATCAGGTTACTTGGTGTAGTAACAAAAAGCATCGCAATTGAATATAGGAAAAAGCAGTGAGGGGAAACACGAAGGGCACAGAGGTCTGGGGAGAAACACCCGTAACAGAGAGGAGAAACAACAGTTCTAAGCTGGGAAAACAGCAGGATAACATGAAATCTTACACAGAACACTAAGAACTAGCAAAGAGACACAGAAACTGTTAGTGAGCTTTTTTTGGTCTTGGTATTTTCTCAATGAGAAGATACTCCAACAGGAGAAAGATGACAGACTGGTCAAATTAAGAAACGGAAGTGACAAAGGAGGAGTCAGGACATTAGCTGAAGAGGTCAGGCACTCATCAGGTTTTCATCTTTAAGCTATAATTCCAGGAACCGCTAAATACAAAATAACTTTCTTCATGAAATCTGTTTCAGAAGACACTGACCTGTGTCTCTTGTGATTCAATTTAGCATATCTTTGAAGTAATACAGTTCCCCCAATAAGGTATGCAGACCCGCCTGTTCACTCCCTGACATCGAATAAATGAGTCTTTGTCCTCTTCGCCTTTCTTCTGACCTTACAGCCCTTAGGATCAAGGCTACAGAAGGGCTTTCATTTTTCTTAATTCATGTACTGTTGTACAGAAGACAGAGATCAGGATGGATATATCAGCTGCTAAGTGCGAAAGGCTTCAGCCTGAATATTTATTTTTCTTGAATGTTCTTTGCAGCATTCCCAAGACACAGATGTCCAAGAGTATGGCAGTTTGATACATGCCTTCTTGACTTCAGCAGTGGCTGATTTTTAAGTATCGCTTATTCAGCATACTGAAATGTGAATCCTTGTGCAATGTGTAACTAAGCAGGGTGAGTTTTATTCTTTGAACAGTATTTTTACAGTCTGCAGACCTTGACATCATGGCTGTGTCCTTTTGTATTCTGGCTTCAAAATGAGAGCCCTGACTAGTGCTATGCTTGAATTCAGCTAGCACATTTCTGAGGCTTTTAAAAATGTGGGTTCTCTGTCAAATATTCTATCTTTTTCTGCTAGATCTCTAAAGAAAAATGTGTCATTTGTAAAAGATACCCAATCTGTGTTGAAAGACCCCAAATGAAAGAGGGTAGAACCTGGCATGTTTTATTTTGGTCTGCAGTTACCTCACATTTTGCTCATTTTTCTTTGACTGAATATAGTCTAACAACTTCAGCTCCCAGCCCTTGAATCATAGGTTAGGGTTGCAAAGGATCTTAAGATTATCTAGTTCCATCCCCCTGCCATGGTCAAGGATGCCTCACCCTAGACCATGTTGCCCAAGGCTCTTCTGTTATTCTTCTCTGTTCCAGGAATGCACTAAATTGTATTTGGAATCTTGCCCCCAGTAATGTTGTGATAGGTGTGAAGTGCTGGTCTTCTAAAGCAGACACTACACAGTGTGGTAAAGCACAATAAGGAACCATTTATTAAGGGAGATGCACCTATGCATCTCACTAGCTAATTTGAAGATCCAGATGATAAAAGGAACCAGCACAATGAAGATACCGTTTCATTCCTCCACTCCTTCAATAAGCTACAAAACCTGCCCATGAGGCAGCTTCTGAATAATTACTAGACCCAACCTTGTCAATGCTATATCAAAGCATTGTTAAAGTTAAGGAAATAAAATCAGCAAGAGGTGTTTATCAGCTTGCTTACATATCTGTAACAAGATGGAAGAGACTAGTAAGAGGTTTTCACAGCATGTGGGAAAATGCTACAGTTTTTTTGTTGTGTTGTCCTTAGTACTATTGCTTTAGCAGAGTACTGCAAATTTTTCCTTCTCTTCCATGTGTCCTTGTCCCACAGGCACCAAGCAGAATGGGGTAGGTTTACACAAAAATGAGGGAAAGACTCTTTCTGGTAGGACCTGATGCAGCAAGCTTTAAAATTCAAGCTTTCTGCAACTGTTGCTGCTCTCCAAAATAAATAAATACATAAATTTGGCTAGTCATTTGCCTGCAGAAATCCACACCATAATGCATGTGGAAACAAAGAAAGATGGCTTGTGCAGTAAGACAATATTAGGGGAAAAGGTTCTACAGTGTTTTGAAGCATTTCCTATCCCATGAAGAAAACTACTTAGCTTTAGAAATCAAAAGTACGTTTAATACACCCAAATATGAACATCAAGCAATCCAAAGCTGCAGTACAAGAGACAGAATTATGTAAAAGTGTGGCATACCTCAGTATGTCTTCAATGTTTTGTTCCTAGTTTGCCCAAATAAGTTGTACTGAATAATCATTTTAAAGACAGAAATGATACATTTCAGTTTACACACATATTTTTGGTTAGTAAAGTCCTGCTAAATAGAGAACAGTATAAGTGCATCCACTGACACAAATTTACAGTCCTTAACAGGTGACTTCAAATGTGATCCAGTTAACTTCACTGCAGAGCAAAAGAGTAAGACAATGTGCAATTGTATTGAGGACACTCTTCCTTCATTGTTTTCAAAGTGTGGTTCTCCTTGAAACAGTGCTTCCTGCAGCTTGCTTACTCTGTATATCCATGGTTTCTCTGAACAAACAGGTTTCTTGCAAAAAAGTTGTTGTTGTTGTTTCCTGTCCCTTATGTCCTCTTCCACTTTTCCCTGGACAGTCAAAAGAACCTGGAAATGCAAATCTGGATTGTAAAGAGGAGGTATTTTCCTGATTCATGACTGAGTTTCATGTTGCTGCCTGGGCTATTCTAGGACAGGGTCTCATGTAAACTGCTCTTCTTGGTCTCTCTAAAAGAAGAGCCTGAAATTCCTTGCCAGACCGTCATCTCTGATTGCTAGCTATTTCTGCAAAGCTGCCTTATGTTTTGTCTCCTGATTTCCTGCCTTTGTTTACTGATGCCACCTTTCTCTTTCACAGACAGAGAGCTCCTCTCCCACTTTATGCTTCATTGCTTTAGATCCCACTCCAGCATCTTCACCATCAGGGGCAGAGTCCTGAGAGCTCATTGCTCTTTCATATCAAAAGACAGACTTTCAGTTAATGCTATTGTCAGACTATTTCTTTTAATGCATAACCATGTGCCATATGCCTTTCCTTTCCAACAGAGACTTATTTTGCAGCAGCCTTTGTCTTACAGACACCTACAAACTTTATTGATCTGTTTTGTCAGTTCTCCCTGCTCTGTCTGCATTGTCAGGGTCTCTGCTTCCATTTAGTTCCTGCAGCTTTTCTCTACTCCTTGCATAAAGGTGCAGGCTGATATACCTGCGAGGCCTCTATTGTCAGCAAATATAGACTTCCAATGTGGCCAGAAGCATAAATAACTACTTGTGGTCTCATCAAAAAAAAAATAAATGTAAACAAAGCCGTTTCATCTGTCTGCACCCACAGAAAGTGCAAAATGCTCCACTACTGTGTCTTCTATACCTTTATAAATAGACTGTCTGTTTCTTTTCCCTGCTTACTCACTGCAGCTGAAGGAATGCTGTCCAAAGATATTTAGTGCCCCTGCTCCTTGGTAGACATGGCATTAAAAAGAAAACAAAAAAGAAAAAGGGTTTGATGTCAAATGACCATTTGCTTCAACAAAGCATTGACTGAATAATAGATCAAGCTTCACTTTGGTGCAGTGTTTTTAACAAAAGATTCGTCTTTGCCCACAAGCTCATAATTAACTTCAGAGACTGAAATGTATTGAGTATTCTCTCTAACTTAATAATCAGTGGTTAATTCTTCACTGGCCTCTTCTGATCCTTCTGCTAGCACTCATTCATTACGAAAAATATGAAGGTAAGATTTAAATTGAGCTCAAGCCTCTAAAGCTTTGATCAGCAGACTAGTTTGGTTTTCTTTGGCATAAACTAATAGGCATTGGTGTTCAGATTCCCAGCAACCGCCAAATAGGAGCAATCCCTGCAGCAGTACCAGCTTTTTCCTCTGGCAGAGCTGATCCCTGTTTAGGGACAGGACTGCTGTTAAAACACTGGAGTTTTAACACCTAGACTCCTTAATGTTTTCCGGGGATTTTGCCAGTGGTTTAATAGGGAATTTGGAATTGTGTATCTTCGATCCCAGTCTCATGTCATCACAGGTGAAGTACTACTCTTCTCCACTCCTCCTTGCATTTCGGAAGTGCTGCTCCTCCTGTCAGTCTACATAGTGCTGCTTTAGCTTTTCCTCTCTGTTGCTGTCCAATGGAAAATTCCTCCTTTTATCCTCCACGTGAGACTTGCTGAAATCTTCCTGCCCACATCATGACATCCCCTTTTGTCTGGCACCGTGGGTTCTTCTGCTTCAGCTCATCTCCCAGCTGAACTGGATCAAAGGCAGTTGATCTCACTTGCAGATTGTCACTGGTGGTTGCTCTAAACTGAAGTTGTACTTCATGGGCTAGTTTCACACTAAACTTCACACCAGCTTTTCTGAAAGTGAAAATAAGATCATTTGTAACTTGCATGGTGTTGATTTGCTGTATGTTAGCTTTGACTTTGTCAACATTCAACCCGAAGACTTTGGGACATTGTTTTTTTTTTGATTTACCCTGCTAGAAGGAGAAGGATAATTTTAGATTTTCTTCTGTTAATTAAAATAAACCCCCCTGATTTTTGGAGGGACACACACACACACACACACACACACACCAACAGCCAAACCCATACTTTGTATAATTGCAGTCTTCAGGTGGTAATCTCTATATGGTGAAACCCATGTTTTTAGAACTTCAGCTCAGGTTTAGTTCTGCTCCTAGCTGTTCTTTATGGAAACTTTGCCATTCACATGAATAGCAATAAAACCACGGCATAAATAGTTAGATCACTGTTGCTTTAGTCCAAATTCAAATTGCTTGCTGATAATTTGAGCAATAAACTGGCTTTGATAAATTCCTTTTCCAATATTATTTTGTCATCATAATCATTTGCAGTTTCGCTTTTAACTTGTAAATTATCTCACACAGTTCTATTTACATATGCAATAAAATCTGGGCACATGATCTATTGTCTTGCCAGCAGAAAAATAAATAAAAGTTTGTGAAAAATTATTCCTGACTTTGGCAGAAGTGTAATAAATGAATGAATGCTTAGATGATAGATTATTAGAAGGGATAAGAATGGAACACTTAGCATATACACTGCTGTTGAGGTTTTGTCTGAAGGCTGACTCTAAAGCCAGCCTGACTCAGATTTAGAGTCAGATTTCCAATAGATATTTCATTTTGAAACATGTGCTGATAAAATATTCCTCTGTAAAAGGAACATAGCCTTTGAGTTTGAGTATTTGTAGTTTAGGCAATAAACCTGTCTAAAAGACATAGTAGATGAAGGTACATCAATCATACTTTATGATTATGATAGCAACATGGCAAAGAAGTAATGTACCAAGTAAATGTTGAAATTGATGGCTGTACCCTTTGTAGGTTATAAAAAAGAGAGGCTTTTGAGATGCATATTTTTTCAGTATTGTTAGCAAATTATTCATTTATTTTGGATACAAATATTACAAAACCAGACATAGAACAGTTGGCATACATTTTTATTTCCAAGAATGTGTAAAAAGTGGTGATTGAGAAGGACCATCAATCACATACAGAAAAGAAAACCACAGAAAGGCATATTTCAACATATGTGTTAGAGCCTGCTTTGTCATTTCTACAACCTCTATAATTAATTTTTTACGTTTACTGATAACCCAAACCTTTTGGTTAATAACATTTTCAATGAAAGCAGTAAAGTATCTGAGAGTCTCATGTGAACATATTTAGGTAAAAGTTAGCAAAAGCAATATGACTTGCTTTTCATTTTGTGGTTGACCTATGAACTTCTATATCACCTTCTACATTTGGTGACAAATCAGTACAGTGTATGTACTGAACAATAAATAATTCATAAGCAGCCTTCACCCTGACAGAAGTTGAGAAAGACTGTTTCAGGGTGTAAAAAAGAAATAAAAAGAAATCATGGTGGAAGTCATTTGTGAGATGGAAGTGGGTCAACAATGTCAGATTTCTTCTGAATGACTCACCCAGCTATATTACTTCCAGTAGTGTACAGTCAGCAACAAGGAATCAGGACAGTGGCTATAGATTTCCTTCCTCCTTCACTCATATTAGGCTGAAATACAAAACATCCAAAGTACTGCTAGGACAGCGTATATTTTAATATCTCTCCTAGGTTTGCCCATCCTCTCTCCAGTCCCTGAAAATCTGAGTCAGCTTTTCAGATTAACAATACCTTTTCTGTTGCTTCATGCTCAGGAAAGACCTTATAGCAACCTTCCAATACCTGAAGGAGACCTACAAGAAATCTTGGGAGGGACTTTTTGCAAGGGCATTTAATGACGGGGCAGTAGAAAATGGCTTTAAAGTGAAAAGGGTAGATTTAGATTAGATATTAGGAAGAAATTCTTCACTATGAGGGTGCTGAGACAGTGAAACAAGTTGCCCAGAGAAGCTCCATCCCTGGAACTGCTTAGTGTTAGGTTGGATGGGGATTTAGGCAACCTCATCCAGTGGAAGGTGTCCCTGCCCACTGCAGGGCAATTGGAACTAGGTCCCTTCCAACTCAAACCATTTTATGATTCATGTTGTCAGTTTTCCATTCCCAAGCAGTCAGGCTTGATCCCTGTAGTGGCATAAGGTTTGTATGAAAAACTATGGTTACACTGATATGCTCTGTTGAAATAGGTAGTACATCTCACTGAGTTAGCACTCTAGGTATTGCATCCCTGTGGTCAGCATGTTCCTTAGAATGTCATGGACCAAAGGAAGTAGTAAAACTATGACCATAAAAGACCTTCTGCAAGATTCTACATGCTGTCTCAAACAGACTTGAGATGACCCACTGTGGTTAACCAAGAGCCTGTAGATACATCCGGTTGCAACCAAGTTAACACCTCACCTTCATAGCTAGCAGGACTTTATTCTCTGCTCCAAGATCATGTATCTGAGTTAGTTGAAGTTCTGCACAGTTGGAAGCCCACCTGAAACAAGTGATTTGTTATTGCTTTGTAATCACTTGGTACAGTCTTTGTACTGCATCCAGCCCAGAGCTGCCTTGTGGCCCAGTATCTCAAAGGGTGAGGAGATCTTGCCATTGGCACTCAGTATTCTGCTGTCCCAGTGTGTCTGCTGAGTTGCTTCTGAGCCTTCTGTTTGATGCATACCTCCCCTCTCTCTGTTGAACTTGTGTGGTGTTGTGTGTGTGGGGGGAACCTGGCATGTCCTGGAGTACTCTGCAGCTCAATGTGAGTGATTCTTGGGTACTTGAAATATTTGAGGGGTAGTTTTTTTCCTTGTGCTTTTTCTTCTGCCAAGTGTCTTTTTGACTTTCAGAATAAGAAGTCTTAACCTGTAAGAAGTCAAGATTTGCTTAGTGTGCTGAAGAAATATTAAAGAATGTTAAAGAAGAAAGGACTAGGCATGACCCTAATGAGTACTACTACATATGCAATGACTGATCAGTCTGTAAGGAATCAACACAGACTCATTGCATTTACATAAAGAAGAGAGCAAAAGCAGGGCAGAATTATGGGAGGCAGCAAACCCCAAGTTGTTTTTCAGGTGAATCAGTTCAAAGGAGAGCTGTGGCTAGAAACTCAGCATGGCTTTTTTTTAAGCCTATCTTTGCACGCAGGTTGCTGCACTTTAATGTCTTCTTCCAACCTGCAGTACTTAAAAAAATACTTTAAATTTCTTGCAAATCAGCAGTAATAACAACTACTGAAATACACTGTGCCAGCCTCCTTGCACGGTACTGAAAATAACCAGCTCTGTGCAAAAGTAGTATGTGTGGAATGCAACATTCCCTTGGGGAATAATTAATCTTCCTGTATTCCCTTGCCTATACCCTTCACATATACTTTCCTTAGCCATGATTGCTTTGAAAATACTCACTTTCACATTGCTGCTTAAATGCTGCTGTGTAGTATGTTCCTGGGGGGGTGGTTCTTTCAGCTTTTGGTCTGAAAAACTGTTAGAGCACTGAATCTCTTGGAATAAGTCCTTCTGGCCTTCACCTGCACCTGCAACTGTGGATGCACTTCACAGAGAATACAAACTGTTTGTTTAGGAGGCTTTTTTGGCTTGTACCTGAGATAGCCAGGGATATCTTAGTTTAGAAATGCTTTTTCTGTTGGGCAGAGCTATTTGGAACCAGACTTGCTCTGTTGGGCTTCTGGAAGGTATCTGTATACCTTTCCATAAATATGTAGGCACTTTTCCAAATGCAAGAATGGTCATAATGGACAGTGGTGAACTGCACTGAATATACTTGTAAATCCTTTTGCTTGCTGTGTGAGGTGTTAAAACGACCATCTGTGTAAAGGCTTCTGTTGTCCTCATTCGCCTGCTAGCACCTTACAGTCTTCAGTGGACTTCAGTCTTGCTAAGTCCTGCAAAGAATAGAATTGGAGTAATTATCTCCATTTATAGATAGAGAACATGAGATCTCTGTCAGATCCAGGTAATTTATATGAGGTTGTGCAGTCCCATACACAGGTGAAATGTGATTTGGAGTACAAGAGTCTCCATCAGTGTCTGGTTCTCTCAACACAAAGGTCTTTCACAGTTATTGCCATGATTCTTTTCTAATGCAGAGAACACAGATAATATGCTGAAGAGCCTTCTGGACTAAACACGTATGTTTCCAGGTCTGCATGGTCTTTGGCTGTAGGAATATAGAGCACAATTTCTATCTGTCACCTCTTTTCTCTGCTCTCCCTGCTTTTGTACAGGTGAACCTTGAACAGAGACAGGTGAATTCTTGGCTATAAATTTCCATGTACTGCAATCAGAAGTATTTCTTAGCCCAGGCTGGAAGAGACCTCAG
>NDXB01005774.1:0-18883 GCA_002631895.1 Agapornis roseicollis | reverse complement strand
TTAGTGTGAGGTGTCCCTGCTTATGGCAGGGGGGATGGAACTGGATGATCTTAAGGTCCTTTCTAACCCTAACTATTCTTGATTCTATGATTGCTGGCCCTTCACCAGCACCCATCCCTAGTTCTGTCAGGGCTGTGGCAGTGGAGGGTTGCACCATGGCTGTGCCAAGAGACTATAGAGTCTACACAGGTTTACCAAAATCACTTTGCAATCGCACCTTAAGTGAGCAGAGGTGCTGGGATCATTAGGTACGAGAGCGCTAATGAAACAGAACCACTTCCCTGCCATGCTTTCTACTTTTACCTACTTTACTGCTTAATTCACAGCAGGGCAGCTCCACATCCATCCTTTTGGGATTGAGTTTAAGCAGAAGTGTGTTTAATCACCTGTCTCATTAATTCCTAATACTCTATGTGCTGGCTTCACTAACAGAGCTGTGCAGGAAGGCAGTGTTGAGGTGGGAAGGAATTGAACAGTTTTATCCTAATAGAAAGCCCAACCACCAGCTCCTCAGCTGCCAAATGCTACTGATTTCACTGAATTACATGGCCCAAAAGCTCCCAAGTACCTGAGCATCATGTTGCAAAAGGATGGATGCTATGGAGCCGGTGCAGGGCAATGCTACTCAGGGATGAGGCAATGCTTGTCTCAGAGCTGGATCAAAAGGTTTTATGCTGGCATCTGGCTGAGCAGGTCCTGTTATGGCACAGTTGTCCCTAACCCCTGGCTGGAGGCACAGGTGATGGTGACCACCTCCAAGTTATTGGGATGTTTCCTTCAAATTGCACCCATTCATTTCCCTGGATAATGCAGGCGGCAGTACCAGTCTCTGCTTGCTATGGAGCAAGAGGGCGTCCCATGTCCACCAGCCCTGGGACTGCATCAGGGAGGGATGCTGCTGCAGAGGGTCACCATGGTTACAGGCATGTTCCTCATCATCATCCTTGTGGATATTAACCACTGCTCAGAGCGATGCACCAAAAAGCAACTGAGCAAAAGGCTGGAATTTCAGGCTCCTCTTGATGGCCACATTCCCCCTGACAGCTTGAAGGATGGAGTCTGTTCTTAAGTAGGGAGAATGGGACCTGAATTGGTGTTTGTCTTCTTCTGGCCTAAATTAGGCAAGTGGAGGTATTTCATTTGGCTTCAAACCATCCCTCCACACCATTGTCCCCAGGCCACTGCTTGTTGATGAGCACTAGGCTAAAACAGTGGGGAACCTGGTAAGGGAGAGACTCTGCACAGCTGTAATTATTAATTGATGTTGAAAAGCAGAACTCTTCCAGGCCCTGCCCAGCAGTTATGGGACGTTTGCTGTCTTCAGGTCCTTTGGTCTCTCATGTTTGTGTTCTCTCTCATCTCTTCTTGTTGCTCCTTAACATGCATCACCACAGACGAAGGAAGTTTCTTCCTTCACCGGGCAGAGATCCACGATGCCCTCTTGGCTCTCCCAAAACACAGAGAAAGGAAAAACCAAAAAGCAAGTGGAGGGAGAGTCAGCTCCCTGGAGGAACTCCCACAGGTTCCCTCCTAAAGCTGCTAAACCTCCAAAGAATTCCTTTGACACGACATTTGTGGGTTGACAAAACCTGTCCTTTCTCCCTGACCTGCCAGAAGCCTGTACTTAAGGAACCACCCACCCCACCTTGTTGGTGGTAATTAACACCCAGGCATGGAAGGATTGTGATAATTTGGGTTTGACCATGTCCCTGGGTGAACTAGCTCTGCTTTGGGATGCTTGCACCTTGTTTTCTGGCCTTGTTCCTCATCACCCTGTCCCTCCTTACTCTTGGGCATTGTGCAAGCAGTGGGTGATGGGGACCAGCACGTTCTGCTCCAGCAGGACAAATGAGGTTGGTCTTTCCTCAGCATTTCAGATATAAATAATTGAGCGTTTTAAACCTCCATTTCTGCCACAAGTCTCTAGAGGGAAGGGTTTGGCTCTGATATACAGATATATTTTTAAGCAGTGAGAGATTGATTCGTGCTGTTCCTGCCTAGCTGACACCTGCATTCAGTCACCTCAGAAAGGCTCAGCCTGCTCCTGCAAAGAGGAGAAACTGCTGGCTCCCAAGCAGCCCCACTGTCCTGTACTTGGGGAGCCCGTAGTGTCCCAGCCCCGGCAGTGGCACCAGAGAGCTCTCATGGTTCAGCACGTTCCTCTGTCTTAGGTGTCTGGTTTCCTGTGAGGAATAACAGCTCAAAGCCTCAAGGCCTTTCAATTGGCTTTTCCTATTGTTTCCTTCTGAACATAACAATAGTGGGAGGTTTATGTTCCTTCACTTTTTCCCTAATTCAGCCTTCTCAGTGGTGTTACAATTGTTTAAGTGCAGCTTTCCCCGATGCGCTGTCAGGCTAAGCTGTGCGACAAACTTAACCACTGTATTTGCTGCTCTTCTCCAGCATTTGCAGCAATTGCTATTTTTTAACAGCTGCCAGGGTGGAGTGTCGTCCTTCCACCACTTCCTGGCTCTCTCCATGCTCTGGATGGCACCAGGACCTGTCCAAAGCCCAGTGTGAGCTCTGGGGGTGAAGAGCCCAATACCTGCCTGCAGGCATGCTCCCTGGGGGTCCCACCAAAAGCTGGTGAGCAGAAATATGCTAAAGCTGCCAGTATTTCGCCAGGAAGATCCAGAAATAAGCAAGTACCAGGTATATGTGTTATCTTCCTTTTTCATCTAGTACAACCACACACACAAGATGGGTGAGACCCTTTATTTTCTGGAAGCTGCACAGACAGCCCTTTGGCAACTCATGCCCTGTAGATTGGGTTGGGTCTGTGTTCTGCCCATGCTTTGAAGCCACAGAGCTAACTTGAGGTAGCTCCTGATCCCCAAATTAGAATTCCTCTGAATTTGCTTAAACCATTGGACAAAGTGGGTCAAGTAGGGAAAGGAGAGGAGAAGATACTTGTATGTTGTCAAACAAAAAACCAGGGCAGGGATACTACTCTCATCAGCAGCTGCATACAGGTGGGATGGATCCAGACGGATAGGGGAGACTTCAGTTTCATGTTCGTACCTTTGTGTCAAGCATGCAGAATATACCCTATGATCAGGTTTCTGGAGAGCTGGGGGTATTTGTTCAGAGGCATGGGAACCCCTCAGACACACAGTGTAGGAGACATTGAACCCAGCAGGATGCTTCATAAGTTAGCATTACCTTTTCCTCCTTCACATAAGAAAGAGCAGAAATGAGCAGAAAAAGAACTGGTGGGTGCAATGCTCCATCTTTTGCTGCAATACCCCAAGAGGTGGGAAACCCTGCTCATTTTTCTCCTGGTTACAAAAGGATCCCTGTGAAAGGATTTATTCAAGCCTTGTGAGAGAATGCTGCCCCATCCTTCCCCCATCCCAAGGTACAGATGTGCACCGTAGCTGCTTGCCCATACAGACAAGCTCAAAGATGGAGAGGAAATGTGATTTTTCCCTGATGACTTTCCTCCCAGTTATCTTTGCTGCTATTTGTAACAGCAGCAGATACCACATCCTTGGACAAAATCTGCTTTTCAAGCAATGATGTCCCTCTTTATAATAAATGCTGCCAACTCCCAGAAGTGATGGCTCACAAACAATGGGTGAGAGGACAACAGGAGTGCTCTTTGAGATGCTGTGCAGAATAGATCATCCACTGTACAGCAACAAATCAAACTTGGGGAGAAAGAATTTGGAAACAAATTACCAGCAAGATATTTCAAACTGACAGCAATTTGGAGCAACTTAGGTCTGTCTGGTAAGAACTGTATTCCTTTTATTTCCCTGTCAATAGCAGCTACCTTATAAGATTGGTTTCTTGTTGATAGTTATGTCTGGAACAGAAACTCCTGAGTACACTTAAGTTGATAACTCTCTCTTTGATCACATTTCGGTAGCGATGCTTTTCACCTTGTCAACAAGATTCCTCCCTATGGATGAAGTTTTAATACCTAAACAGTCACATGGTTCTGGGATTTCCAGCCTCAGGGCCTTCGGGTGCAGTGCAGGCAGTGTGGTCCTGGGCTTGGACTCGGTGCTGGGAATGGTGGAGGTATGAGTTTGGAGCGGATGATGCAGAGATACAAGCACCAACCTGCTTTGCCTCAGTTTCCCTGCTCCAACAGTATAAAACCTGCTTCTGTGTATGCTTGTTTTCATGAGAGAGGGATAATTAATACCTGCTAGTAATACTTGCTCCTCAGGAATACTGGAACATGAAGGATTAAGGGTGCTTTTCTGCTCCAACCTGCAGCGTTGGGAGGTGAGGACATCACCTCTTTCTGTGCCCAGAGGAGCGACGTGGAGCTTTGCATGGCACATGTGCACCAGCAGGAGCACATGGGAAGGGAATATCAGATATGGTACAACCACAGGCTTGATGTTCACACACAGCCAGGCTTTGCCCTGGCTCTGGATTAAGGTAGCAGGAGGAGCTCAAGTTCAGTGTGGCAAAGAGAGACACTAGGGTGGAGGTGGAAGGCGGGAGTGATTCCATCCTGCATGCATTTTTCCAGCATCCCATTGACAGCACTGAGGACTCATCTCCTGCTGCACGTGTTAATTACAGAGGCAGCTCATTAATGTCTGTCAGGGAGAGGACACAGCAGGGTGGAATGTGTTGGGGGCAGAAGGGAATGCAGCAGTGCTGACATGCCCCAAGCAGAAGAGGCACATGAAGAGCGTGCTAGCCTGTAATTTGCCTGCAATTTCTCCTCGGGAAGCAATGAATGTTTATGACCAGCCATGGAAATGCCCATGGATCTCTTCCAGAAAGTGGCAGACAAAAATAGGTTGGAATTGCTCAGAGAACAAGAGAATTTTGACATTTCTTTGAAAACTCTTTGTGGCCACATGTTCCTAGCCTATTTTGGTCAAGTGCTTAGCAAGAGGGATGTTAGCTGTGGCTGACAGCCCTTCTAGTTGCCCTTGGTTTAGCACAAGCCAGACCCTGCTCATCCACTAAGGGAAGTCAGCCCAGCAGAGTGATTTGACTGGTTTAATCTTTTGACATAGAAAGGAAGAGATTCATGGTGGTTCAGCAAAGCCCTAGCTGTCCTTGGGGACCATGTCATCTTTGGGATAGGAGGATTGTCTCTATGCTGCTTTCTCAATTGCCCCACTTGGTGCTTGGGGCCAGCTTTTACCTTGCTGAGCTTCCAGGGAGTGTGAAAGGGAGTTTGGTGCTCTGAGTGTGGGGTCAGGTGCTATCAGCATGTGATTTGTTTCCTTCACTGGCTTCTGCTTTTTACCTAGCATTTGGGAATAATTTATTAGGAGGGAGGAAAACCTTGATGAAATGATGGCTTAAATTTGTATCTTCAGTTGTGGTCTTTTAACACCCTAAATTAAAATCACCCTTTACTGGTGTTGCACTGCATCCTCCCTGGATAAAGAAAGCAATCTACAATGCCTATTTATTCATGCCATGCCTTAGAAACTAAGATCTTATTGTCTGTCCTCCATGGATACGAAATACTCAGTGATGCAACAGAGGCACCATTTAAAATTAAGACGTTTTTCCCCAGTGCCCTTGGCTAAGCTTTCCTAGCCTGCACAGTCCCACCTCTCTGGGCGCCACGTTTCAGTGGTGCTCTGTGTCTTTAGTCTTCATAGCATTTCAGGATCTTTCTGGAGGGAAAGTGCCATAGAGATGTAAAACCTTATTAATTAAAGGCTGAAATAGATGCTGCGAGTGGAGGTCAGTGACTCATGCAGTAGGATTCTCAGGCTTCTGCTATGCATTGCCTCAGGGCACTTTTCTGAATGTTCCCTTCTCTGGGGCTATGACAATTTATTACACAAAGGCTCTGTGAACCAGAGGTGAATGCAAACTATTCTGGTTAGGCTGTTCCCTAGTTGGTAAAGCAGCATCCAGCGAACCCAGATCATGGTCAGCCTTTTGGGATAGCATCATTTCTCCCTATGGTTTCTGCCTGTTTTCTTCAGGACGCCTGTGCTGTCATGTGTGTGCATGGGGTGATGCTGCTTTGTGCCAGCAGCCCCTGTGCTCATGGTGTTATGGAATGTTTCTGCTTCTAGAGGCCCCAGGAGCACTCGGTGAAGGAGGAAAAGACAGTGTTTTGGATGAGATTCAGTGGTTTCCTGAGGCAAGATTCTAGCACTTGTTGTTGGAGAGGACGGGCAGTGATGGTGGGCAGCAGATATCAGCCCTGCTGCAGTGAGTACCTTTGTCTGAAGCTCTGGCTGGCACAGCCTGGGCTGGCCTCCGGGGTATCACAGCATTGATGGGGGCAGCAAGTTCTGATCCCTGGGCACTAGCAGTGCCAGAAGGAGCCCCAGTTTAGATGCAGGTGTACAGGTAAATCCGTTCTCCTGACTGAGGTTAATTTAATCAAAGTGGGTTGTTCTGTTGTGAGGGGCATACAGCTTAGCTGCTGTAGCTGCAGTCCCACCAAAAGCATTGCCTAGAAAGTTTTCACCCTTCTAATGCAGTCCTGAGGCATGCATGGCACCAGGACATTGGGATTTGCTTTCTATCTGTGCAGGTGTTGATTCCTAATTGGGTCTTGGGAAACAATCTTGCTTCCTTATGTACCTGAGCCCTGATGAGGAATGGTGATCCCTCCAGCTGCATGGGAATGCTGAAACTAATGCTGGGGAGACCCTAGGACTTGATGCAACAGCATGCATGAGATGATGTTTGTGCCAGGCCCTTTATTTTGTCCCTTTTCATCAGAGCCACTGCNACTAATGCTGGGGAGACCCTAGGACTTGATGCAACAGCATGCATGAGATGATGTTTGTGCCAGGCCCTTTATTTTGTCCCTTTTCATCAGAGCCACTGCTCATAGAATCCCAGCCTGGTTTGTGTTGGAAGGGACCTTAAAGCTCATCCAGTTCCAACCCCTGCCACAGGCAAGGACCCCTTCCACTGGAGCAGCTTGCTCCAAGCCCCTGTGTCCAACCTGGCCTTGAACACTGCCAGGGATGGAGCATTCATAACCTCCTTCTCCTCTGCAGTCAGTGCAGCTGGTGGCACAGCACCGCTGCCCTGGGGCTGTCCTTGCTGCACAGCATGACATCAGCTTCCAGACAGCTCATCCCTCTGGTATTTGGATCCTGAGATTCTTTTATTGTATATTTAGTTTTTTCTCTTTCTATTGGTTTACTGCTGCCCATTCAGCCTCTCCTGCAGCAGCTTCCACCATCATTACACCTCTCTACATCTTTTCCACTTTTCCTCATTCTTTTTATTTCCTTCCCTCTGAATTCTCCCATTACCATCTCCTGCCCAGCAGTCCTGTCTTTGCCCCCACCACTTCTTTTTCCACACTTTTTTCTCACAAATAACAAAATTAAACTGCTCTTAAAACACTTAGAGAGTGAAGACACATTCTGAAATGGGCATGAATGGATGCAGGAAGCAGCTACTTCATTTCAGTAGTATTGTCACAGAAATAGAAAATCCAGTTTCAGAGGAAACACATAGTTTAGACTCCGTGTATTCTGGGACTAGCAGACACGTAGTTACACCAGGAGCTAAGTAAACAAGGCCCTTCCTCACTTGGCACACAAAGCTACCCCAGGATTTAGCAGCAAAAAGGCAGCTTTCCTCCTGTGACTACACCCACCCGGGTGTCTTCAGGTGGCACTAGTCAGGGATTGCCCTTGTGCGCAGATCTGACTAATGGAAACACGCTGCCAGACTGTGTCATCACCAACCACGTTCTGCTCTGATGTGCTACACTTCAGATTGCCCGAACAGAGGTAAGACTGAAGGCAGTTGTTTGCTTTATGACTTCACAATCTACATGCAGTATCGCTGTGGCGGCCTCTCCTCAACTGGCCTCTCCCCTGGCTTACGTTTGGTTTTCACTAAGTGAAAAGGGGTGAGAGGAGCATTTGAAATCCATGGGAAAGCAGGATTACAAACCCACAAACACGGCTAAAATAAAGACTCGGGGTCAAGCAGAAAACTTCTCATTTCAGAAAGTGGATTAGACTTCAAGCTGCTGGCACAGCCTGATGCTGTCTTAATGACATGTACTGGATGGGAAGTGTAAGGCTATTGTTCCTGGGTGCCTGTCTAAACAACACCCTGCATTTTAGTCTCCTTTAGTCTCTCTTGGACCATGCCACCATGCTCCAAGAGAGCTGTTAATTAAGAGACAAAGTACAATCTCAACCAGACTGGCTCTATTTTATCTAATATTAGTTTTTGTTTGCTGAGTCTTTCAACTCGCTCCACAAGCCAGCAGAGCTGCTGGCTGATCTACTTTTCCCTTTGCTTTGCAGCCGCGTGGTGTAGAACATGTGATTCTCCACAACTCCGGGCCTTCTACCTTTGAGTTTGTAGTTTCAAAAAGGATGATTTGTTTTATATCTGATATTTTGCCTTGAAAGGATGTGAGATGTGCAGAACTGTGGAATGTGAAAGCCACCACAGGAGGCCAAGACATATTAAAAGCCGTAATGAAAGAAAGAAAGCAAGCTATTGAAGTGTAAACTCAATTTTACTAAGAGTATGCTACAGATCAGAAATGAGTAGTTTGAATCCCTGGTGCAACTGACACCAAAATATTAATGGTTTGGTATAAGCAGCAAATACAAAGAACTTAAAAAGTCTGTTTTCTCTGTGTTTCCAGAGGAGAGCCTATTTGTTAAGGCAGGGAAGAACCTATATTGTTTTAATAATGCATATCTCAGTCAGTATCATAATTACAGATCTCTCTTTCGATTAACTTCACTCACTGACAAGGTTGGACTCTTGATCCCTATTTTCTCTCTGGAGTGTAAAACAACAGTATGCCATTTATTTCCTTGATTTGGACCCTTTTCTTGGATTAAATCCATAGGAAGGAAAAATGCAATCTAAATCGCTGTAGGATACTGTCTTGTCCGGCAGGAATGGCTTGTAGGAGCATGGCAAAAATGGTCTGGCTGATGACACTGAAAGGAGGAAAGTCACAGTCCTGAACCATGGGGTCACCCTGACCTAGGGGCAGCCCCCTTGGGAACCCACATGGCTGCCCATCTCCCTCAGCTAAATCACATACCTTGACCAGTCTCTATTATGTTTAATATCAAAGGATGGAGCGAGTAGATTCAGGTATCTCTGAAGCACGGGCAAATGAGTCATGAAATGTATTAAATTTATTCAATTGTTTTTACAATCCAATACAAGTGTAAGCTCTGTAGAGACATTTGTATTAAAAACCATCTCAATATGCACTATGAAAAATGACACAGTAATTGTTGCTGAATAAAAACGGTCACTCTCTCACAAGAGGCACGCTGAGACTTCTCAAAGAAACCTTTGAAACAAACGATTGAACTGACTGAAGAGGACTCTCCCCACTTCAAACCTGCCTCTGTGGATCGAGGGTGAGTTCCTAAAACCTCCTCTTCTGAGAGAAACTGTCATGGCCCTACTTTGCCTCTAGGATTTCTTCTCCTCTGTATTCTTGTAATTAGAGACATTTGCAGGAAAACAAGAATTTCCCTAAAAGCAACAGATCTCATGAATCACAGAACCCCAGACTGGTGTGGATTGGAAGGTACCTTAAAGCTCACCCAGTTCCAACCGCTGCCACGGGCAGGGACACCTTCCATTGGAGCAGGTTGCTCCAAGCCCCATCCAACCTGGCCTTGAACACATGGAGGTTAAGGTAAGTAGGTTTTCAATTCACAAAGCCAAGAGGAACTAAGCTATTATTTTTTCTCCTTCCCCTTCAAATCCCAACACCCATCACCCCTGTGGTGTGCACAGTCCTCTCTTGCCCTGTGCTACTAAGTTTAATTTTGACCTAAAATTTGTTGATTCTACCTTTGGGACAGGCACTGTTTAACACCTTTGTCAGTAACATGAGCAACAGGACTGAGCACCCTCATGAACTTTGCCAACACTGAGCTATGTAGTGCAGTCACACACTGAAGGGAAGGGATGGAATCTGGAGGGACCTGGACAGGCTGCAGAGGTGGGAGCCTGCGAACCTCATGGAGTTAAACAGGGCCAAGTGCAAGGTCCTGCACATGGGTCAGGGTAATTCCTACCACAAACACAGGTTGGGCAGAGAGATTCACAGCAGCCGTGAGGAGAGGGACTTGGGGGTGTTGGCTGATAAGAGGCTCCCCATGACCCAGCTCCAGTGAGTGCTTGAGCCCAGAACCNCTCACGAGAGCAGAGCAGAGGGGCAGGATCAGCTCCTTGGCCCTGCTGGGCATGCTCCTTTGGACGCAGCCCAGGACTCCTGGGACAGCCTTTCCCAGTCTGGGCACCAATTCCAGGTACACCCAAACTTGAGCTTTGTGTCTTTTCCTGGTTATGAGATGACCATTTCTTATGGAAAAGTACTTCTCAAAGGGTGTAGGTAACATGGCCAAACACGACAGGGACACCTGCAAGCGTGCGAGGCATCTCCCTAGTCATCAAAGCTGGTGGCCAGCTCAGAGCACCCCCTTTTCTCTAGCAGAGCCACTGGAAGAGGAGACAGATTAAGTGGAGGAAGCACAAGTGATTAAATGGCCCTCTCCTCTGGATTAAATAAAGGAGGACATGGAACAGATTTCCAGTGCTGGTGTGAATAAACAGGAAGCAGAGTGAGAGTGAATCTTCCAAACCCCAAGGGCTGCAGAGATCAGCTTGGTCACCATAGAGGCTGTCCCATCTGCTCTGCATGGTGACACTGCCAGAGCCACTGACACTGGCTTGGAGAGTCATGAGGTGAAAGGGACCCCCAGCTTCAGCATCACCCTCCATTTCAGCCCCTGCCTGTGCCATCAGAGCCATTGCTGATGGCTCTCTGTGGCCAAGCCCCAGCTCAGATGGGCAGTGATGCGGATACGAGCGATTTCTGACTTTGCAGCAGATTTTTCCAGCCCTTTCCCAAAAGAGACTTCAAAACCAACCCAAACCCATCATTTACAGCCAGGAAACGTTTCACCTTGCTTTTGGGCATGAATTTTTCCTCCCGCTTACATTAGCCCACTGAGAACCAAGGGTTATTTCAAGACATCTCTTGGCGGCACTGTGACTAATTTGCTTCCAAGGATGCAGCGTGCTGCCACTTCATGTGGGCTTTTCCTCCCCTTCCCTTTGGGTGACGGACCATCTTCTTGATATGTGGAGACTAATGATGAATTCCTGGCAGGACACAGGGGTTAGGCTGTGGGGAGACCGTGGTAAAGCAGTTGTGGAGCTTCCTGGACAGAGGAAGCTGCAGCTGCACTGGAGAACAATGAGAACATCTGCTTGCTTTAAAGAAGGTATTAAAATCTTTTGCCCTGTGTTTAGTTTGATAGCTGCACAGTGGATTAAGTAAAGACATTTACACCTTTCATTTAATAAGGGTATATCTGAGCATCTGACTCTCCATTATTAAATACCAGGCTCTTGGTAGGAGATAAGAAAGGAAAAATAATTTGTCTTTTGTTTTAGCATGTATTTTATTTCCTCCTGGGCAGATCATCCTGCCCCGATACCAGGGGTTGCCTGAGGACATGTGGTGTGAGAGCATCTTCATCCTCTGCCACCAAAGGACTGCAATGCAGGAGACACCCCTTCTGCAAATGGCAAATTTCTAATTTTGACACAAAATTCATCACAAAATCACTCATTTCAACCCAAATCCTGTGAAACCTTGGGAAAGAGAAGTCACGCTTGGTCAGAAACACTCCCCTGTGGGGGAGTAATAGGCAAGAACCATCCCCAGGGCAGGGATGGGGGTGCCAGAAGGGGTTTGCAGCCCCCAGCCTGTGGGGACAGCTCAAGCCTTGACCCTCAAACCCCAAACTGCACCAGTCTCGTTTCCCAGCTGCTTCCCTGATTGCATTCTGCTTTGAGCTCTTGGCTGGAAGCAGTTCCCGTCGGGACACTGGGAGCCACAGCCCAGCTTGGTGGGATACAGCCAGGCTGCCCAGCCAACGTCCCCAGCCACCCAGTGTGGCTTGTGCCACCATCCCCTCCTGTGCAGCAGCATGAAAAGTGCTGGGCCAGCGCTGCTATTCAGCACCAGCTATTTATATCCAAGAGGGAGATGAGGACCAGCCGTGCAGCTGAGCCAGCCCGGGCGAGCGGGGATATTTTTAAGCACGGGGTTTGAAGAGGCTGGTGATGAACCCACAGCTCTGCTCGGCAGCAGGTGCACCCGCTCCCCAGCTGCCTGCCCAAGCCACTGCCCTGCCTGGGGGGGCAGGACCCCATCCTGGCCAGGCAGAGATGCTCCATGGGAAGGGCGTTTGTGTCCTGGGTTTGGTGCAGGAACATAACCCAGTGTTATCCTCCTGAGGTATTAGAGACAGGGCAGTTACAGCCCACTTTTAATTGTATATAAGTTATCAGGTACCATTTGGGCAAACCAAGCATGATGCATGAGCCCTTTGGTCATCATGTCCAGCAGTCCTGCTGTGAAAAACCTCTTGTTGCAGCAGTGCTAAATGTCTGGCCAGTCCCACCGCCTGCTTGTGTCCTCATGCAAGGCCATGATAGGATGGGTGCCCTGTGCCCTTGCCCATCGTGGTCCCCCCAGTGTGCTGGTGACATTGGAGCTGATATTGGACGACAATCCTCACCCATCCTCAGGATGCATGCTGGGGCTGACACCCTCCCAGCACATGGGGAACCCCTGATGCAGCCCCAATCCTGGCAGCATTCCCTGGCCAGGCAGCTCATTCTGCACTGCACAGTCAGTGGGGATTAACACAGATTCCATGCTCAGACTGGGCCCCTCGTCTGCCAGGGATGAGTCCATGTTAGAGTCAGCTCAGCTCCACAGCCCTCTCCATTATACATCACAGCCACTGTGCTGCTGAAAGCTTCATCAAAGCCCCGTTGGCATTCCCTGAGCACAGTCTGGCTGTGGCAGGTCCCCCCACAGGACCCTCATCCAGAACCCTCCTGCAGTGGGCAAACAGGGTCCCTGCCCCCCCTGAACCTGGCAAGTGAGTGCCAGAATCATCCCTTCCTTCTTGCTTCCCTGTATACACTGCTGGGTGTTCCAGCAGGTCCCAAATCCTGGGGCTGCATATAAAGACTTGTCCAGGTGCTTTTCAGGGCTCCCAGCAAATGAGGGATGAGACCCAGGCAGTCCAGGCAGGACCCCATTACCTAAAGGGCTCCCCAAAGCAGGAGGGAAAGAGGTGGGAGATGGGGGTGCTGGGGACACCTTTGTGATGAGGCTCCCCAGAGCTGAGCACCCGGCTCCCCGCAGTGATGGTTCCTTCACTATCTGGGCACTCTGGGATGCTGTGGGGGGTCTATGGGGGATTTATGGGGAAATAGCATCCCTCCTGGTTCCCCTCCACCCACAGCCCTTTCTCAGTGTGGGTAAGCAAGGCTTCAGGTGTCAGGAAGTGGAAATCAATGCAAACAATGGGAGCAATCTGGGGAGGAAAATACTGAGTGATTTTCAGCCTGGGTTTAGGAAAAGAAAGCTTCCCTGAATGTTTAAACCAAATGAAAGTTTCCAATGTTCTGGGTTCCTTTTCTTCTTTTCCACTTTCCTCCTGCAGCAGGACTGCAAGGCAATTCAGGATGAGTTCCCAGGTTGCAGACAGGCCACTGTTTGAAGCAGGGGGTGTTCGGGTGCAGGAGCCAGCTCTGGTTCCTGGTGGCCCCTGATTTCCCCCCAGGATGGCTTTGGGGACACTGGCTTCTTGGGATGCGTGGCTATGCCAGCTGCTTCCCCAACAGCCCTGTGCTGCCCGGCTGAGGCTTCTCTGCTTGCAAGTGGAGGCAAAGTGGTGCAAGTGTCTGCAAGTCTGAATCCATCCCTTGCTCTTGGGGAACTCACAAGATGAGAGGGGTGGGATGGGAAGCAGCACCCCAAACACACCAAGCCCCATTCACTTCATCTCCCCTTGATTTTGCACACCCTCAGTCGGGTTTTTATGCTCTCCAGGGCTAATCCATCTGACATCAAGTGAAACACTCCTGCAGATCCCAGCTGGGCAGGTGGAAAGCAGGCTGGGTCCCCTGTTTGAGGACCAGCAGCTTCACCCCCTGCATTAACACACAGGACAGAGCGAGGTGGGGACACACCGAAGCAGATCCTTGCCCCCAGCCGGACACGTTGTGATCTATGATTTGTTTTCATTTTCCTGTCGTTTTTCCTCTCAAACTGGGTGGGTTTGAGCCTCTGGGCTGGGGAACAGCCTGGGCCGGGGGCTGCCATACTCTTCTCTCTCCATTAACTTTCTTATTGAGTTGTCTCACACTGTTCACAGCGGCAAAATCCACTACAGGCGTATTAAGGATTCTCCAGGCAAAACTGATAAGCTGAAGCCTCATTATTATCCCGCAAAGTGATTATCTTTCCTTGATGAAGTCTCATATTTGCCCAATTTCAGATGGAAACCTTTCCCTTTTCAATTTGAGACTAATTCATTTCTTGACTCCTGGTTACAGTGCAAGATATCACAAACACTCCCCAGCTCTGATTTATATCGTTAGGAATCATTTACTTGCAATTAAAATGAGCCTTCAGGGCTTTTGCAAACAAGCCGGATTAGCAAATGGTAAAACATTTGCTTTCCATAAACAGTGACTCCAGGCTCTGAAACTGGTGGGGAGGGCAGGAAACCAGCCAGAGCTGCCCTGGGCTGTGGGAGCCAGGGGGGATGCTTCAGGGATGCTGCGGGGCACTGGGTGCTCATCTCCAGGGACCCCCGGCATAGAGGTGCCCCCAGCATCCCTATCTTCCACCCCTTTCCCTCCTGCTTTGGAGAGCCCTTTGTGGGATGGGGTGCTCCCTGCACTGCCTGGGTCTCATTCCCCCTTTCCTGGGAGCCCCAAAAAGCGTCTGGATGAGTCTCCGTTTGCAGCCCAGGGGATGTGGGACCTGAATGATGCGGCGCAGGCCTCGGGCAGCATATCCTTCATAATTAAGATAATTAACAGTAGGATCATGTAATTAGCAGACCTTCCTGCTCCTGGCTCCTCTTTTACAGCTGCTCCAGGCCCTGAGCAGCAAGAGGACAAACCCACCCCATACACATTAACAGATCATTCCAACAACCCTCTTAAAACATTACCTTGGCTAAATCCTACCCATTTAGAACACAAAGAGCCCAAATCCTGGCATGGAGACCCAGTACCACTGGGGATGTCAGAGAACTAATGAGGAGGAGCTGATGCAAGTTAGGGGAGATGGAGCAAACACCTTTGCCCCCTGCAACTGGGTACCCAAGGGGGTTGGTGGCCACTGGTGGAGGGACATCAGAGCTCAACCACTTGAGAACAAGCAAGAAGAGGGTCTTCAACTTTGGAGTATAAATATAGCAGAGATGCATCACTGGGCTCTTTGCAAGAAGCTCCAGCCACAATAGGAACTGGAGACAAACCGCAGCAGGATGCATTTGTGGGGTCAGATGTTTCCACTTTATTAAAAACCAGAGGGATCTCATGGTGTGGCAAGTGGAGGGGCAGGAGGTCGCTCTCATGGAGCACGGCAGCTTTTGGGTGGCTGAGGGAGGGTTCCTGTGGCACTCTGAAAGCCTCTGGGTGTCTCGGTGCAATTCATTAAGAAATGGAGGTTCTGTGATTGCTCCGGGATGCTCTGGCCCTGGTGTAGGTGGGGGTATGAAGTTGGGGGGTTACACAGGTGCTGCCAGCAATAAAATAGTAATAAAAGTCTGGCTGCTCCATCCCTGCCTTTGTACAATAGCCGAGGGATTGAAATCATTGCTAGTTTTTTAACGGTGTGTCGGTGGGGGCAATGGGTGAGATTTTGTTTGGTTTTAGGAAACTGGATATAAAATCGGGTTTGATTTTTGGAAATTGGTTGGCACAGTGGCATTGCCCAGCCCATGGCCTGGCAGGGGGGACAGTCATGGCAGGGGAAGACATAGCCATCACCAAAGGCACCCTATGTTACACCACTGCTCCGTGCTCTTAAAAGAGCAATAACTGCAGATGAAGCAGCCTGCAGTCCTTTATGGTTTTAAAGTGAGATTTCCCCATCTCAGGAATGGGAAAGGACAGGGGAGGGCTGGGCTCTACAGACTGCTCCTGGGGGATTTTTAAGTCCAGCTGGGATTGAGCTTTGAATGAGGGGGTTCCTCTAGGCCTGCCCATGAGTCCTGCAGGTGTGGGTTTTGTCATGCAGAGAAGTGGCTGTAAGCAAAAGCCTTGCTGCCAGCCCGGCTGGTGCAGCAGAGGCAGAAAACGCTGCTGGCAGTGAGTGCAGACCAGACCTCTGGTGTTGCATCTATTACACACCTCCAGTGGTAGAAAGGGCACCTTCCCATCAATAGCGAAGGGCAAAACCCACATGTGCCACAAGCAAATCACCTGTACATGTAATTTACTAAAGTAATTAAGCTTACTCTCTCCCCTGGTTGCCAAAGCCAGGACGAACAATCAATGGGTATTTTTCTACTCTTGTGCACCCAGAAGAGCTTTGTTGCCTCGAGTGCATTGCCTCCTGCTTTTATTTGTCAAAATAAATTGGTTTTTACATGAGGGTTGTAATCTCCAGATTTTTCCAGGCCCCAGCCATGCAGTGGGATGCAGCCCCTCACAGCCAGCCCCTCAGAGCCTGACCCTGTGCTGAGGTGCAGCAGAGGATGGGTTGCCATGCTCAGCTCCAAGGAAATGCATCTCCATGGGAAGCACAGAGAACTCCTCAGTGCCAGCCTGGGGCTGCTGGTCTGCCCATGGTGAAGTCCAGATAATGTGTCTTCTTGAGCATGCTCAGCAACAGGAGGAGGATATCCCCAGGTACTGCTCATCCATAGCTGATGTTCATCACATCACCTTTGAAGGGACCATGGCTTTAAGGGCTACTGGTTTTAATCTGCCAGAGGAAAGATTGAGCTGAGCTCTTAGGCAGAAGCTCTTCCCTGGGAGGGTGCTGAGGCCCTGGCACAGGGTGCCCAGAGAAGCTGTGGCTGCCCCATCCCTGGCAGTGCTCAAGGCCAGGTCGGACACAGGGGCTTGGAGCAAGCTGCTCCAGTGGAAGGGGTCCCTGCCCGTGGGACACCCTATTTCTTCTTCTGTTTCCTGTGTTCTGGGAGACACATTTAACATTGGGCTGTGCAAGGTGCTGGGACATCCCATCTAAGTCATGCTTTGCCTAGAAAGGTTGGACCAGATGGTCCTTGAGGTCCCTTCCAACCTGGGATTCTATGGTTCTATGAGAAATTGGCTGCATGGAAAGAGAAGAGGGATGCGATCTTTGCTGGCAGGTAGGGGCTCTTGTCCTGATTACATGGGAGGTAGGATTAAGGGGATTTTGCCCATCCTGAGTTCACTTGATTCCCTTTAATGGGGCAATAGGCTCACATAGACACTCAAGCCTTAGGAAAAAGGTCTCTTTGACAGCAAGGTTAAAATGGTGAGTTGAGGTCACTGGTCAAAAGGCAGCTCTTGCCTCCCAGAGACCTCTGAGCAAGACATGAATTCCCTTGAGTTATCAGCCGCTTGCTCTGATTACATGTGGTATTTATTGGGTGAGTGGATAATTTGAACCTATAGAGTTATTAATTATGACCTTAATCTGATCATTGCTTTGTTCCGTTTTTAATTAGCTCAGTAAAACTGAAGTCATTTAACTCGGTAATATACTTGCTTAAGTGCACATCTAACTGCATATCCTTTTTATATCCATCAAAAACACTTGGGACTGGCTCACTCCATCAAACTGCAACCTGGGGCATGAGCTCTGAGCAAACCTCAAGTAATATTAAGTTTACAAGCAGGCTGTTCCACTTCTAAGTGGCTGAGTAGTCCCCTATACCTGTGCTATAGCTGGGAGCAGGAGCCAGGGTGTGGGTAAAATGCCTTGGCGCCAGGCGGTTGGGAAGAAAACAGGAATCTGAGCTTTGTGCAAACAAGAACCAGCCTTTGGGTGATTGGCATGGGGGGCTGCTTCATCCAGACAAGGATATGAGGATCACAAACCCAGGTGCTTTAGTGGGCACCGCACTGCTGCTCCTGGGTGGAAGGGGCTCAGTTTGTGCACACTCTTGTGGCTGTCGGTCAGTGGAGATTCTTAAGCAGATGGATGGTTTGGAGTTCTCTGCTCTCAATGATTTTAGTGGGGCGCACAGGAAGCTTTTATCCCAGTATCTTGGAAGGAAACTGAAGCTGCTAGCAGACGGCATGGCACTGGGCAGTCTCGACTGCATCTTGGACCTGCCAGCATTAACACACCCCCAACAGCACAGGACAGCTGGGCAGCACGGCTCTGATTTTATTGCCTTTGATGCTGACATCTGACAGCTCCTTTGTGGGCCAAGGGCTGAGGTTTCCCTAATCTGGGATCTTGCTGCATTCCCAGGCAAATAATTTCCTTGCTTTCCCCACCTGTAAGGAGAGGATAATGTCCTGGCTGCCACTGGTGGGCTCTTTGAGAGCTGTGGGTTTGAAGTACTCTCACTGGCAGGGATTTACTGTTGCTCTTCCCAGCTTTTAGACTTGCTCAGGATTTCAGATGGCTTCTGAAAACAGTCAGAAGATACTATGGGGCTCTGCCTGCCCTAAAAGTATGTGCTGCTGCTCTGCATCGTGCCATACCTGTTGCCACTATCCCCCAGGGCCACATCCCAAGGTGGGTTTCAGCCTGTTCTATCACAGCCCAGCTCACTTCTAATGCTTTATTTTACTGATCTTAAATGTCCCAGGGGGAACTGAGGAGTGGTGGCTGTGATTGAACCCAAACTACCCCCATAAAGCCAAAACAGAACAGTCCTCCTCCATTTCCAGCCTTCCAGTATCTGAAGGGGGCATATAGGGATGCTGGGGAGGGACTCTTCATTAGGGACTGTAGTGACAGGACAAGGGGTAACGGGTTCAAACTTAAACAGGAGAGGTTTAGATTGGATCTAAGGAAGAAATTTTTTCCTGTGAGGGTGGTGAGGCACTGGAATGGGTTGTACAGGAAGGCTGTGAGTGCTCCATCCCTGGCAGTGTTCAAGGACAGATTGGATGAAGCCTTGGGTGGCATGGT
>NDXB01005773.1:11908-30317 GCA_002631895.1 Agapornis roseicollis | reverse complement strand
ACACAGCTACTAAAGAGAAGAAAAACTGACTGCAACTGCTGAACCCAGGACAGATGGTTACAGCTGTGGAGATTTCACCTAACTGACATGAGATATATACTGGAGGGGCTTCTGTTCTTTCACCTTCATTCTCCTAAAGAAAGCTCATCAGTTTGAAAGAAAGGTCACCCCTGAGAAGCCAGAGAGGAGGTTAAATCTTTGCCACAATGGAACATTTTCACATCTAAAGAAAGATTGCCTTTGGTCCTTATTCTCACCCTTCATACCCAATATAAACACAGATATACCGAACTCTGACTCACTTGTGCTCATAGCCCTATCAGCAAAACAAATGGACTTCTAATCAGGGCCACTGTTTATGCTCTTTCATAAGAACCTGAAATATTAGCAGCCAAGGAAGAAATCCAAGGCAAGTCTGTAATAGTTTTGCATAGATCAGTAGATGAGGTTTCCCACATTTTAACTTAGACATAGACAAAAGGCCAAAGCCAAACTGCATGTTAGACTTGGGAAAGTTTAGTTTTTTCCTCTGACTAAACTGGGAAAGAATGTGAACCTCTGTCACTCAATACATTGCTGTCCCCACATCTGAGCTTCAGCTACCAGATCCCCCAGAGATCCTCACCTGATCCCTGTTTCCTTTAGTTCCTACCATCTACATTATTGCTGTGTATATACAGTCTGCTGGAAGCCTCCATCTACTGATTTATTGTGAAGAAGAAAATGTCATGAGGACCATATCACATGATTTTGCTCCCAGTTTCAAAAGCAAATATGGGATATTCTTTAGACTATGCTGCTCTGGTTCTCTCAGGAACCACAGGTAAGTATCCTGCTATTGATCCAGTTTCTTCCTTCACCTTTATGAAGAGAAGGTGGGTTTTTTTCTTCCTAGAATGTTTTGCTACTGCTTTATAGTTACTGTCTCCTCCAGAAACTGTAACTCCCATAAATCCCCCTGCTTTAGGATAGCATGTGGGACAGTTACCTGTCAGGGTCAATCCTGCTTTTAAACAGGCAAAAGTAACTAGGTCTTGTTTAGCATAGGATTAAGACATTCATTCCCTCAGAAAGTGCACATGAAGCCCCATGAGCCTGTGATAATAAAATGTTAAAACATCTGGGAAAAAAGATGGAAGTTGTTCTTCTAATTTATGCCCTCCAGAAAGGAGTAAAATAAGAATGTCTTGCCTTTCCCATAAAATGATGGAAACAATATACTACTATGCAATGGGACTACAAAAGAGCAGAATGAGACAGTGTTCTCAGACACTGAATTTGTTAAGTCTCTTAACTTCTGTGATGGAAAGTAGGTCTCTTCTTTTAAACTGCATTTTTTACAGTGCTTTGGAAAAAGTCACTTGGATGTACAAAATTTTATGAAATAACCAGCATGCTTAGCATATTACTCCTTCTCGGAATCTCCTGGCTCTTGAAATATTTATATTTACTCCCATGCTCTTGAGTTTGCCAGCCAAGATAGCAGATTAAACTAGAAAACAGGAATTTAAAGATATCCCATGAGACAGTTCGCATTCATACATATCAGCAGCAACCACTACCTGTTCATGCCATCGTTAAATAATGTACTTTATTAGAGTACATGCAGTCATGTTTGAATGAAGACTCAGCCATAAATTGGAATTCTCAACACCAAATTTTGCGGACACAATAGAAGTTGATGTAACAGAAATCCACACAGGATGTATCTGTAGCTAGGTGGTGTCGTAGTTTAAACCCAGCTAGGCAGCACGTTCCCTCACTCAACACCCCCCCCCCCTTCTGGCCCTCCCCTCTTTCCTCCCTGCTCCTGGAGGAGTGGGAGGAAAGATGAGCCTAAGGACTCCCGCTGGTTCAGATAACAACAATCCAGTCACTAAGGTATAATACAAATCACTATTGCTATCACAAATAATAATAACGACAAGTTAAAAACAAGGGAAGAGGGTACAATACCACCTGCCGAAAACGAGCTTGACCAGGAAGTTCCCTCTCCTTCTGGGTAACTCCCAGTTATGTCCTGGGCATGACGTGCTATGGTATGGAATACCTCTTTGGTCAGTTTGGGTTCTGCCCCTCCTTCCTCTTGGCCCCCCTCCTCNTCCTGGGCATGACGTGCTATGGTATGGAATACCTCTTTGGTCAGTTTGGGTTCTGCCCCTCTTTCCCCTTGGCCCCCCTCCTCCCCGGCAGAGCATGAGGCTCACAAAGTCCTTGGTCAGGGCAAACATCGCTCAGCAACAACCAAAAACATCGGCCTTATCAGCCTTGTTCCTGGATTAAGCCAAAACACAGCTACTAAAGAGAAGAAAAACTGACTGCAACTGCTGAACTCAGGACAGGTGGGAAATGATTTTCTAGGATTACCCTGAAGAAGAGGGGTGGCTGGACTTAAAGACAGGTATCTCTGGTTTATGCATCTTCTCTACCATTGTCACAATTGAGGTTTATGCTGTGGTCATTCGGTCATTTTGAAGTGGCATCTACAATTGCTTTTGTTGAACTGATCTGCTATATTTAAAATACTATATAATATCTGGCACATGAAGTGGAACCTGAGCGTTTTTATTCCAGCCCACCAGGGTGCCTGGTGTCAGAGGTGTCTGTCTCTAGATCTACAGGAAAGATCATAAGACTTGTGTTTCTTCTCTCACCTCTTGCTTGTAAGTTCCAAGATCTGAAGGTTAGAACCATAAAATCATTAGATGCTGATCAATGTATTTTTGAATTATTAATGTCTTGTCAAGTACAATAAGCTTTCTGGGTTTTGGCATCTATTAGCACTAAAGTAATAGGCTAAGATAAGTCTCAATTTGCCTACCGAGAAATTCATGTCTACCTAAAACCAGAACATCAGTTCAGCTGGTTTTTGATTTTCATCATACAGGTGGCAATAACCTAATGAAAAGTGGTATGTAAATTGTAAGGATTATTTAGTGAAAGGTCCAATTAGGTAGAAGAAAATGGAACTAATATTTCATTTCTTTATTCATCAGTTGAAAGTACAATGAATATATATTTAGTTTAAGAGGCTCTAGTTATACAACCAATCTTGCTTGGCTGCAAATAGTTGTCAATAATAACTAATGATGAAGCCATGTGTCAAATAACAGGATATAGAGCACAGCTGGATACTCAAGGTGAATGACAGATTAGAGAAAGCTTAAAATATATTAATAACACTGCACTGTAGTTATAAAAATATATTCACTTGTCTAATCTTTTTATAGGAAAGTGTGTCACTTAAAAATTCTTATCCATAATACTCTCTTGTCATTATATCACCTCTCACTCCTGCATGCTGACACACTCTTCTCATAATGATGGGGCTTCATAAAACCCAGAGACTTACTTACTGCTTTCACAGGTGAAGCAATGTGGCCCAGCAGCACATGATGACAAGGAATGCTCAGTCTGAGGTCAGGGGTTTCAAGTCATCTCTGAAGGATGATCAAGAAGTAAAATCCTAGAGTAAAATACTGCCCGTCACTGCAATTCTTTTATCCTCTTGAAGGCTTAATATCCATTAAGTGTTGTATTAGGTTTTGTATGTCAAGGCTTTGGTACTGGGGCAGTTACAGTGGTGGCTTCTGTGAGAAGGTTCCAGAAACTTCCCCCATATCCAATACAGCCAATGCCAGTCACCTCCAACACAACCCACCTCTGGCCAAGGCTGAGCCCATCAGTGATGGGGGGTAGTGGCTCTGGGATAAGGTATTTAAGAAAGGGTATAGGGAGGAAATTGCTGTTCAACAGCAGCTGGGACAGAAGAGGGAGAATAGCAACGTTTCTCATTATCATGTTTTAAACTGATTTTCCCAAGTTGAGTCTGTTTTCCCCATGATGGTAAATAGTGAGTGAGATTTCCCTGTCATTACCTCAACCCAGGAGCATTTTTCTCTCCTCTATCCAGTTGACGAGGGCAGTGACAAAGCAGCTTTGGTGGACACCTAGTGTCCAGCCAGGGTCAACCCACTACATGCTTCAAGAGTAAAAGAAAACCAAGAAGCAGCAGTGCAGGATTCTGCACCTTTCTCTTTCTCTTATTGTTCTGCCTTTTTTTTAGTGTTTTTCACAGTGGTTTTTTCCCCCATTCTCCCTTGTAACATTGGATAATAACATTTTCCATGCCCCCCTCCCCTTTTTTTTTTAATGTGTGAAATGAAACAAGTGTCTTCTCTTTAGATTGCCGTTGAAATTAAAAAAAAGTCACTCAATAAAGAGCTCAGGTGCAATTCCATAAGAAAATCCTCCCAAAGTTTGCTTCAGCTATTCTTTGTGCTCATGCTGAGGCTGGTGCAAGAAACAAGGAGGAAAATGTAATGCATTTGCAGCCCATGAGGTAGCCAGTACCAGTGCAGACCAGGGCCACCAAGTCCTCCTCGAAGTGGGTCTCTGTGGCAATGCCACTTGACTGCATTGACGTGTTGGGACCCAGCATGGCTCCTGTGGGAGGAGGAAGGGAAGCATCCCCTCTTTCGCCATTATTTTCTTTTCCACGGAATTAATGGTTTTACTTTATTCCAATGTCTAAGTCTTTGCCTGCTTCATTAGTTTTGGCTGATGACTAAACTATCACCTTCTATTTTCCTCTGTGGGGAGGATTTTTCTAATAAAGGAAGCATACTGCCACTATCTTGCTGCCCAGTTTTCCAAAGGTGCTTTGCTGAGATTGGAGCTGTGCAGTGATTCACAGCAACTACACTCTGTTTAGCCTCCTTTTAGTCTATTAACTGCACATAAACAGAGGGCAATTTCCAAACAGTTATTTTCAATTGTTCCAAATATTCTTCTATCACTTCTTATACTGGTGCAATTCTGTTGTAATTGTTTGCAGCTTACAAGAGGAAAGCCAGATCTGGTTATTAATATGGTTATTAAAATAGTAATATACTCCAAAATTCTGAAGAATGGTTCAAAACAACTCAGTAGTTTCATTTATATGCTATTACAGTAAAAAATACTTTTTTTAATCTAGTTTCTATCAACATATATACAAATGCTGCACACTACTCAAAATTTCACTTCCCAGGACCAGCTGTAACTGTTGTGCCAGTGGGATGGATGTTCAGATGAAAAATGTCAATCTAATTACACCATCTTCAGTGTAAAAATTAAAACCATGAAGCTTCTGAGTGGGCTAAGGGATTCAGGTTCACAGGTTTGCCTCATTGTATGAGTGCATGTCAGTCCTTGATGCAATGCCAGTGCTGGCTCCTTAAAGCAAGAAAAAAGTTGTTTGGTTTGTACAGAGCATTCCCATAATTAAACCCAATAAAGCTTTCATGGTGAGTTATTATCTTGGTGATAGAAAATGACATTTCTTAAACAAAAATAATTATATCTGATGCAATTCATGCAATTGTTAAGCACAGGATGTTATCTCACTACTTCAGTGTTTTATTGCAAGATTGTCATTTCCAAGTGTTTAAAAATGCTTCTATTCATGGTCCTTTAAACAATACATTTGAGAATCGTTTGCTTTCTCTTTCATAAGGCGCGAAGCACATTTTTGTATTTTCAGTCTTTGCTCTCCTAGGAGTTAGATATAAGCCATTAGAGAATAGAAGCTGGGGAATTATTCCAGCTCACATGGATGGACAAGGAGCATCTCTATTTCACAACTAATTCCATGCTGTGAGTTTCCACCTCTCTGATCTGCTGCCTCTTATCCAGTGAGCACTTACTAACTCGTATGAGTCAATAGGACTCAAAAGTGCCACAGTTTATTTGGAATTGCATGTATGAATATGATGGACTCAGCATCAGGAAGAGTCAGCTCCATGCTGCCATAGCCTCTTTGGTGGCATAAATCCCATGATCTTATGATGGATAAAAAACACATTCCGCACAGTTATACTCTGCCAGGAGTCAGACTCAAAACTTGTCAAACTCTCCTTCCTTGCAGTTATATAGCATCAAATCCTTTTCAGTAGCTGAACAAAAGCTATTACTATGTTTCATTTTCCTTCTCAAAAGAAGTCTCCTGTAGGTAACAAAAAAAGCTAGGACAGACCGGTCAATGATGGCAGGTAGAAGAATAGAATTAAAATACCAATAAATCACTGAGTACAACATTTTTCTCAGTAATGTGAAGCTGATTTAAAGCAACAGCTGGCCAAAGACAGTGGCTATGAATTATCTCTATTTAATGAAGAAAAGATGACAGACTTCAATTTGGAGAGCAATATTAACATTAAAGGAGAGTTACATTTTTCAAATATTTGATATTTGACAAAACCCACCATTTCATTACTATTAAAACTGAGCACTGTATAAAATTCCCAAGCCTTAATGTGAACAGGTAAAAGCAATCTGTCTTGCGTCAACCTCTCCATTAACCTGTGGATAAGTAACACATCTGCGGAACTCAGGCTCAGGGTATTGCTCTCAGAGAATAACCAGCGTGAGACAAGTAATTTGAGCATCAGAAACAGCAGGCTTGCACGTGCTCAAATTCACTTTTCTGTTCCTCTCTTACACCAGAACTTCTTCAGAAGAAGCACTATTCCCTCTTCTTATCTGCAAACATATCTGTGTATTTAAATCCAAAAAAAAGTTTATATTTAAAGAGAAGCTTTTAAATTAATCAAAAAGCTAAGTTTAGTTATGCATTTGGAGAAGAAAGGAACAGAAATGGGGATTTTGTTGAGGCCAGGTCTTCTTTATTCCCTTTCCTAATTTTAATCCACTTCTTTCCTAAATTGATACCCACTTCTTTTTAAAAATCCTTAGTCATGACTATGCTATTCATATAGACTATTGCTTTCATGCCACATTCCCCTCTTGTTTTTCCTGATGCTTGTGTTGGACCTCTAATGCAGGTGAGTTTGAGTTTTTTCCAGTTGCTCCATCAAATCTCATTTTCTATGAAGAATTTTCTGAGGAGCTGAGTTTTTCTTAGTGTTGTATTTTGGTCACAGTGACTTTTTTATTATAGTAAAAAATGAATAGAAAACTGGGACAATGTCACCCCAGTTGCAATTTGCAAGAAACCAGCGGAGTTGCATCAAGAATTAATTTAGACCAGGATGTCCAGCTTAGACACATAATGACCACAGGGGCTATATAAAAATACCTGAAAGTAGTCAAGCAGCGTTAAAAAAAGAGGACACACGAGAAATGTTTTGTGTTTTCCAAAGTACAACACGTTCTTCATATCCTAATTCCTTTCCAAACTGTGAAAGCTCTCTTTTTCTTTGACTAGACAATTTAAATCTATTTCTTACAAAATCTTTCTCAAAGTGGCAACAACAATAGCAAAAGCACAGGCAGCTGTCATACAAAACCCATGTTTTATCCTTTTGAAAGAGAAGATAAAACTGAGGGGCACTATGGTCAGAAAACTATACATAGCAGACACAAGTTCCAACAAATCGATGAATTCGCCAGCAGTGTTGATACAGAGTTAGGTAACCGTAGAATGTCAGTTCCCAATAGTGCTGTTGTCTTGTGGGTGAACCCTAAAAATCCTTGAAAAGCTTGGCTGCTTTTAAAACCACTGTAAACACATCTGCCCCTTTCATAGGCTGATGTTCTTTTGGTTCTGTTTGAGGAAATGACCAGATTAACCATGAAAACAATTCTCCTTAGATCTAATGCTTAAAAAGACAAAGGGCAAGTGAAGAGAAGGAAAGTTTCGCTTTGTGTTTGCCTTTTTCACCCAACTTTGCAGGAGTTCAGGGACAGACATATGGTGCAGTATGCACTGTCAGTAAAATGACAGCTACTCTTTCACCCTTGGGCAGCAAATGGAAATGCAGCTGGTTCATAAGCCAAATTCTATAAATAACAAGTGTTCCTTTAACATGGCAGAATAGCGTGACTCATGCATCATTCTGACATAAACATGACATCCGTCACATCCAAACCATTATGTCCAAATGCTGAAGTCAGATGCGGTTTAACCATTTTCAGAATTACTTATCAATCTTTCGAAAACATTTAAGCATCAGTGGAAAAATAACAGCAATCTGGAGATCAGTTGCTAAATATTAGATGCGGGTTTTATTAGGAATTGAAATCTGAGCTATGAATTCAATTACTGAAGTTATAAATGTGTTAAAAACAACCCTCAATCAGCCGTGTCATGCTGTTACATAAACTTATATGCCTGAGCAACTTAATAGCTTATTAATGGTTAATGCATGTGGTATCTATTATGGCTGTAAACTGACTACAGGACACTGAATTAGCAAGTAACAGCCTCTTTGCCTCACCTTTCTGTTTATAAGATGGAGATAATAATACTTTCTGTGTGACAAATGTGTTCGCTTCTAAGCAGGAACCTTCACCTTTAGCTTGCTGAAACTTTTGTATCTCTGAGTACTTAGAGCTAATTGTTCAAGATTGCCTTATAGTGAATGAAAAGAGATGGGCACTTTCAGGGACAGGTCTGGAAAAATTAGATGAATCTCTTTCTGGAAGGATCTGAAGCTGGCTGTCACATGAGCCCAGGTGTATAGTTTAGACCTTTATATTATAGTTACACTGCAAAATTCAGCCAGATCAGCCACCCTTTGGGGATGAGGGCTGAAATAAATGACCCCTAGGAGAGCCATTCCTTACAGTGGTGCTGCATACCAAGAACAAGCAGGACACTGAACTGAATGTGCCGGTTGTCCCAGTGGTGATAATTTGTTCCTGCAGAGCTGTTTACAGCTCAGCATGAACAAGTGGCATTTCTTACCTTGACTGCTTCTTGATACCTACTGTACAGCCAACTAACTCCCAATACCTGTGGATGCTGAGAAAGGTTGAAAAAAAGATTGAGGAAAAAAGGCTGGATTTCTGTTGGTTTTTGACACCCAGAACAACACAGAAATATATGCTGCATATTCAGTAAAATTCTGTCCATATTGTAGTTACTGCTTCCACCTTTTGTCATCCCACTGAACAAAAGTGCAGAGGCAGTAAGCAAGGCATATTTTATTACTGTACCAACAAGACCAATATTGCTTCTATGAGTTGTTTTTAGCAGCCTAACATAATTAAGCAATTAATACACAGATGTAAGCAGCCTTTCATGTGTCTTATTCCACTTTCTATAACATTGCCTTGGCTGTGTCACCGTGTCAGATTTTTTCTTCACAAAGATGGGGTTTTTTTAGAGAACCTTCTAATTTAACAGGTGGATTTTTTTATATATATACATATATATTTAATGTATATTACCAAGCAAATGTGAAAGCCCATGAAATTATATTAACTTCAAAGTAATTTAAGGAAAAAGCAAAATAAACCTATGAAAGCAGTTGGTTTAATTTGGGCTGGAAGCAATATGCAGCAGTTAAGAGAAGGCTCCAATACCCTTCTATAGAGCCACAGACACCAAAACAAGGACCAAAGCATCAGCTCAGTGCCAAAGTGCCAGTGCCTTCTGCTGAGCTATACATAAGACATGTTTTTCAGTTGCAGGTAGAAACTTTACCCAGAAGAGGTGAGTCCTGTGTTCCTCGCTGGTAACAACTCAGAATTGTGTGTCCTCAGATGTCCTTTTATCCATGTAGGCTCAAAAAGTGCATGTGGGGAAATTGAGCCTGAGTCACAAGGACTGCAATCTACTGACTCCCTGTGAAGGGGCTGTTCAGCAGAGCTTACTGTATTACAGCACTGTTCAGACGTTTTTGTGTGAGCCACTGTGCAAAATAATAGGAAGTAGGTCTTCATAAAATCTTCCAAGGTTCTCTAAAATTGTTCTAAACATCTTCAAACTTTATTTCAAAATATGTGAGATGGAAAAACATTGGGAAAATTAATCTCGGGTTACAAAACAAGTCAAGAAACAGTTTAGGAAAATAAAATAATTAGTGTCCTTACTTTCATTTCTTCCATACTGATCCTCATCATTTTCTTCATGTTGGTGCTGCAGTAACAGCTACTTTTTCTTTGTCAGGGAGCAGATCACTCACTCACTAGAGGATCCTTCTGTGAAGTCCTTAAAGAGTCATTAAAGGTTTAGCTGATTTCTGGCTTTAACCACCATCCATACCAATATATAACATCAACAGTGGCTTTTTGAGTAGCACATCCTTTTTGGGCTTAAATTTGGAATGCTGAGCTCATCATAAGTGAAGAGCCAAACCCCTTCTGGCATATAACAAATCAGCTACCTGTACAGATAAATAGCTAAAAGCCAGACCTGAGGCAACAGCTCCATAACAGCTCTCAGTCCTATTCCCAGTTTGAGGAGCTTGATTCTTTCAGGAAAATTTAGTGAGAAAGAAAAGTAAAATAAAAAGAAGAGCTCAAACCAGAACATAATATTAAATTCAAGCCTAAAAAAGGAAAGGTGCTTTGGCTCTTCCATACTACTTCTTCCTTTTACACTTTGCTTTTCCTGGTGATGCCTTTTTACACTGTCTTTGATAAACACAATTAACGTAATCTGGCATTAAATCCATACAAACTGTTGTGCCAGGCACACAGATACTTTCAAGATGTACAATTGAGTAAGGTAAATATTTACAATATTTCCATCAGCTCCTGGAATTTTCTGACTGATAGAAATTGTGCAGCTGCATACAGGGATTGAATTAAGCACATTATGGAGGGTATGGTTGCAGCAAAAATGGACTAATGAAAGTTTCCAACCCAAACCATTCTATGAGTCTATGATTCAGATCTGAACAATATGGGAAATAAGGAAAAAAGTAATGACTGGTAGCTTGCTTGTTTTGACGGTGAAAAACGACTGAGACTACAGAACTCATCTATGGCATTACTTGGGCATTGCTGCCTGATGACCCCAGCTCCAGCCAGACCTAGGGCCTATGTTCAACAATGATGGGAGAGATATAAAACCACATAGGCAATGAAATCTGAAAACTGCAGCCATGTAATAGATTTGCCCTTCTTCTTTCCATGGTCTGAAATATCTCCAAGGGCAGTATTGCACCACTGGCATTATTTGTGCTGGGACTTTGTTCACCTTATTTAAAATATTAATAACTAGCAAGCAGTCCTGGGAATGCTTGAGGCTGAGGTGTTAATTGAGATGGTGAAATGAAATCTCATCATCTACTAACTATATACAGGAGACTCTCCTGTCTCCACAAGGTTCTTCTAATAAAAGGAAGAAAAAAGAAAAATTATTCTCTTTTCTTATACAACCAATTATTGGTTTGCATTTTCTGACAGAAAAACCCACTGGGAATATGATGTTAGCAAAAAGTGCTAGTTTCATGACTTGAAAAATGGCATGCCCTTTCCAATACTTTGCTTTTTACCAAACAACACCATTTTTCAGTTTCCTCTATCTAATTTGTAAAAAGACTTCCCTAAAATAAAATTGCTTGTGTTGATTTGCTTGGAGCCCCACTGTTAACAAGGTTTTCTTCATTATGAATGATTAACAGAAGTCCAATCGTTGCTCAGTAAGTAATAAAATCTAATTTATCACTTCAATAAGAATACTTTGCAGGATGCCAAACAGTGGGAAATTTTTAAATCAGGAGAAAAAAAATGCATTTTCCTCATCTAGATAATGACTGAAATTTTTGATGTCTTTTCTGTAGAAAAAATATTAAAATCTACTTTTATAGGATTGCCGTTGTAAAGAGTAATCATCCTTGATGTCTTTTGTCAAAAAGATGGTTATTGGTCTTTTAAGACTGCAGATACTGGATAAAAATGTTTGTCTTTTATTTATGGACTAAACTGCAAGGAGATATTTAATTCTTCTGTGAAAACAGATCATCCAAATAATCTAAATATCGAAAAAAATATTGACATCTAAAATTCATCCTCCTGTGCGCTTATATCTCCTCTAAGGAGCACCTCCTTTCTCATTTTTCCTGACATGGGTTCCTTGGAGATCTGTAATGTCTATTATTTTTCAGAAACATTATTTAAAAACAGAAAGCAAGAGTTTTTCCTGAACAGGTACTGCAGACTATTGCCAGAGATTCAAAAATCCCAAGCTTCTGCGTGCTACTGAGAGAGAAACATGACTCCTACCTGAATCGAAAGAGGTCATTGTACACAAGGCTTTGCTACATGAGCAAATAAAATTGGCTAATTTTTCTTAGGTTTAATGACAAAAACAATTTATGAGACCAAATTTTCCTAGAAATGAGTAAAACTAAAAATTGCCACTGGTTTCAGATACAGAAAAATCAAAACAAAACAAAGAAGATCTGTGATAAAAACCTTATTTCTGCATTGTTAGACACTACTTCCATTTTATGGAGATGAGAAAGTTAGATGCAACAGGAAAAAGTTTAATTTCTAAAGCCCTTGTTTTTATTGCAGAGCAGCCCTTAAGCAGGTCTGCAAATGGTGCTCCTCACAAGTCTTAATGGAGTATAGGCTTCTGCTTCAGCTATGGGAGCCGAGCCCTGGAAGAATCATATTTTAACTGTTACTGATGCATTACATTTCTGTTTCCCAACTACACACTATCACTGTCTAATCTCATGACCCACTGTAGTTTCTATCTAGCTAAGATGGTAGTTTTTATCTAAAAGGCTAATCTTTGATTTTTCTCCTTTTCTCTGTTTTTCAAAAATGGATTGAGCTGTAGCTCGCGTTGAACGGGATTAGGGCAGGGTGACACACGCACTTTTAAATCTCCCTTCCCAGGTGTATCAGGATTTGTAATAAGGGAAAGAGCAAGGTCTGCTGTTATGGATAAGCTCAAGAGTTCAGGGTTTAGCAAGGCAGCCAGGGAGAGCAGAGTGAGGGGAAAGGAAGGAAGGAAATTAAAAAGAGAGAAGAAAGAAAAGAAACCCAGCTCTTCCAATTTCTATCTCCTTTTTACTTCCTTCCATCTCCTCTGCTTTGCTCAGATGACGTCTTTCTAAAATTTAATATTGAAAATAAATCAATGAACGCCTGATAAAAATGAAATATGGAGCAGGTCAAGCAGCACTAGCTTAGTCTTGTTAGAAACTAGGCATTAAGGCAAGCTGTTGGAAATGCTTCTGAGTTCCAGGCTGGGAGAGAGGAGCAGGAAGAAATGGGGAGAGAGAATCCCCATTTGGTTTGAAAACTTCTAGCTAAAGTAGAGAAACAAAAACCTGAAGATAGTAACAAAAACCTTTACTCCATTGATGCCCTTTGGTCCCCACAGTGCATTGCTACTGAGGATACTGAAAAAATTAATCTCACTTGCAAATCTTTGTCCTCAGAGCAAGATTTTCAAATAAGAATAAATCTCACCCAAGAAATCCAGCCTTCTCTGTAGCTCAGGGAATGGGTAGTGATTGTTCTTTGATGTTCAGTCTCTTGGAATGCAACTTAGATCACATTTGCCCTTCCTCCTGCCTGTGGCATTGGCTTCTAAGAGAGTTGGCCTGCATAAATTTTTGCTTTGAATTAAGAAGTTCAGTAAAATCAGTTCCCAATCTGACTTTGAAAGTTAGCATTCAACTTCAAAAGGAAATCTAGCTGCCCATGAATGCTGCCAAGCCAAACAGCTATGCAGATGCTGAAAGAAGAAAAAAAGACTTTAGTTTCATCTTATGGATATGGGCAGAGGAAATGAGGAATCAGATAAAAAAGTGAATAAGAGAAGGGAAATTTGTGAAGAAATAGGAAAAAAAGATGAGGAAAGAAAACTGCTGTGATGAAAATGAAGATAGCTGCAAAATAACTATAATGAAAATAAGCTAAAAAAATGCCCTCAGGTGTCACCCTTGAGGCAGATCTGGCCTCCATACTAGTAACATGACTCATTTATTGCCATTTTCTTCTGTTCCTCAGCCATGTTTTGTGCTGTTCTCGTATTACTAAAACAGTATGAGATACTTCTGTAGCAGAGCGTCTCTTTATTTGGTCCCAAGTAGGTTTGTTAACATCACTTTTCAACTGAAGTGCTCTGAGTCACCTACCCAGAAAACCGCCTCCTCTCTGTGCATCTCAACTGTTGTCACATAAACTGGACATGTGCTTTCATTGCATGAGATGGACACCTCACCCTTTGTAACAGCTTTTCCCTTTCAAAGGTCAGCCATCATTTGCTGACAGCAGGGAGCACTGCAGACCATTTGCTAGAGCTGGAAGTCTCAAGTGGGAACATATTAGTCTGTTCCATGCTTCCGTGTTATTCCCGAAAGATGTGAGTAAGCAGACGGATGATTGGAAGATTGTGAAGACATTTTATAGTTGTATATTTAATGGGTGTCCCTGTAAGTCTGAAGAAATCAGTACAGTAAATATTTAACCTCAAAATACTATTAACAACACACCAGTTACAGATTATTCCTGACTGTGGGAGCACTTCTTGAATACCTGAACACTTCAGTGTCTCAGGATAAGTTAGAGAAACACAGAACTGTCAATTAGTGCAGGGCCAGGATTTTTTCCTAATTACCTGTTGTAGTCTCATCCCTCCTCACTAGCATACAATAAGACCAGAATTTAGAATAGTGAAAAGCCTTGATGGGTACAAATGGGTACCCAGTGTGTCACTGCATGAGCCACTTCGAGCTTGAAAGAAACATATTAGTTGGAAATAGCACCCAATGAAAATGACAATATCATTTCTTGACCAAAATAGCTACACAAGTTTAGAATCCACTTTGTCAGTAAATTATATGAGTCAATGGTGCATGTTTCAGCTCTCCTGTGCAGTGGAGGCATATCCTGGGTTGGGTAGCAGATTCTAAATACTGCTACACAGCTCAGGATATGTTTTGGTCCCATCATAAGGACTATTTAGGAATACTCAGAAAAACACCATTGAGAGTTTTCAGAAAGAAACAAGTATTGCCCCAGCTTTGCCTCTATTGTAAGTATTCAAGCCTGACTTTGCAGAAGTATCCCTGAAGCCCAAGCTGTAGCTAAATGACCAAAACTCTAAGAAAATGAAAAATGGTTTCTCTCCTAACAGTAAAAATGAAAGAGGGAAGAATCATTCTCAGAGGAACTGTGAGGAAGTGAAAAAGCTGTAAGAGGAAGGAGAAATTGTGACAAATAATGTTTGTACGCTCTTTCACCACACATCATGGTCGTCATTTACCAACAACAGAGGTAACCTTAATGCAGTGTGCAGTGAAAGGTGACCACCCTGAGCTCCTGTGAGCTGATGGTCAAACAATTTTCTACCATAATATGCCAAGGACAAAGAGATGTTATGAACGCCAGCTTTCTGGAGCATCCAGACTGTCAAAACAAAGTTAATCTCTGAATTGCACAAAACTGTATTTGCCTACAGCTTAAAGCAGTAGCCAGGTATTACCTGGGCCCTCCTGAGCCAAGTGACAAATCAGAATGAAATGTCCTTGAGAAGAGGAAACCAAGGCCTTTGACAGAGATCAGACCCTTCCCGTTCTTGCTCTCCTGAACAGAGGATGAGTGAAGCAAGTGAAGATGTGGTGTCTCCCACGTTGCAGATCCAGACCTCTTTCAGACATCACCCAGGTTTGAAAACCTATTTTTGCACATCCTCCCAGGCACTAAAGTTGTGTAGGTTGTGAGAAAGGCATCTTCTCTGTTTCAGAGATGTGGTTCTTTCTCCATATAATATGCAACCCCTCTCCTACCTTCCAACTCCCCAGAACACCCAATATACTGAGCACCTATCTACTTGCCTTTGTTCTGTAGGAAACGTGTATCTGTGATAAGCAGGATCAAGGTAAGGGTTAACTCCACTGCAGCAACTGTATAATACATACTTTGCAACAAAGCCTAATTTTGAACCATCCCATCCAACATGCCTTTAATCCAGACCTTCAATTTCTCGACTACACTCTTCTTGATATAGGCTTCTTTAACACAAAAAGGTTCATGACAAAAAATTCTATTTTGTTTCTGCTAGAAAATAATAGGAAATCACCTACCCATGCACACAATATATCATCATCATCATCATCATCATCATCATCATCATCATCATCATTTTTTACTGTGATAATTTTTATGGAAAATTAATGTTTTTAATTTTAATATTCAGCTTGCCTCAGAAAAATAATTTCGTTTTGGATTTGGAGCTACATAAGGGATGGATTTCACCCATTTTATGGCATTTCTTTTCATGCAAAGTAAAACATTTCAGCATAAACATTTTGTAACTTAAGCTATGTAGTAACTAAATGCAAAATCTGTAAATAATTAAATCTAGGAATTTCTGCACTAATAAATTGTGGCAAAGGTTGGTATGGCAAGATGACAGTTTTTTCCTTAACAAGATTATTAAAACATGATTGAATTTTGCAATACAAAATTACTTAAGTGTATTTAGCTCGTTCGAACCTTTCAAATCTCTTTCTCCATACTTCATCTCAGTACTTCTCCAGTTGTTATTTTTACAAAATCGTATTCGTGGAGCTGCAATTATTTTTGATCATCATCATCTGAATAATTTACTTAAAATCTTTCAGTCTGGTTTTCCTGTTCAGACTATTTATAACGGGTATGTGAATGCTCTGGGAATTTAAGAAATATACCATGTACTAGAAGCTAAGAACAAACGGCTTCCAAGTGTGTGTACAAACTGATATTACTGATATTACTGATGCTTGAGAAAATCTATTCTTCAAGCAATTCATTCACAGGGACCTTCTACCACCCAGATAATGGAACAAATGAAAATAAATAGGGCTTTCTGTCTTTCTGCTCATTTTCCCTCTTACAGACATTACCCTAGGGTCTGAATAACTGGTCTTTGTTTCATGCTGCACAAAGACAAGGGACTGGCTTGGCATGAGGAACTTACAAGACATGGAGGTAACACGTCATCCATGTTTCTTCCTCATCGTGTCAGCAGCTGGAGTGGAAATTCCTCAGCACTGCAAGCCTCCTATAGTATTTCCCATGGGAAGATATTGATAGAGCCAGAAATGGAGCTGCAAAACCTTCCAGAAGATGTGTTTCACTATGTGGCTCTCTATTTCCTTGATCTTTGGATTTATGCAGCCTGAGAAGCAGGATTATAATAAAAAACAATTAATATTTAAGTGCAAAATGAAACTGCAGCCCAGAGGGAAAATAGGAAAAGCAAAGTAAATGGGGTTCACCTCTTGTGAAAGAGACTATGGACCTCAAACATGTTCAAATATCACCTTGACAAGTGCTCACAGGGAAATCAAATTCCAGCTGGACTATGTGATTCCACAGGCAGAGCTGTTGGGAAAGCACAGGTAGCTCTGGGCACAACTTCCCAGGACTGCAGAGAGCTCTGAAAGCTCTATAGAAAATCACTGGCTCCCTCATAGTACTGTACACTGGAGATGAAAAATGCCGTTTGCCACAACAGACAGAGCCTAATACCTTCCCTTCTAAATTGGTGCAAACACTGCCTACACAAGAGAGGTGCAAAGTTTGAGACTTGCAATAGATTCAGGGAACTAAACATCCAACAACCACTGGAAATGACAAATAACGGTCATAATGGCCCACAAGGACATTTTTATGCATACCCAGTCAGGAACCCTCTGTCAAAGCTGGCACAAAGAGCAAAGGGCTGAGTGAGGAAAGGCATGACAGCATCAACCACACTTACATTCTCTACTACAGGAAAGTGAAGCTCATTTCTTTAAATAAGGTTACCAATCCAGAACATTTTTGACACAAGGCGGATACCTTCATCTTAACATCCAGCAAGCGTCTTGAACCAAGGGAGCATGTGGCAGGGAAACAGAAGAAACACAGAAGTAAAAATGCCTGATAATTATCCCTCTTGTGAGTTGAAAACCACATCAGAGTCCAAAAAAAGATAACAGGATCTGTCAGGGTTGCTTTGCTCAAGATACAGTGAAATATAAAGTCATTTTGTTATAAACAACCCTGGAGCCTACTCAAGATGTTTCCTCACTTGGAAACTTTGAGCTGCCTTTTTTTCACCATTGATTTACGAGGAGTTTGTATTGACAACTCAAGTGAAGAATTCTTCTCTTTTTGTTTAGCATGGCATCTCCCGTTGCCTTGTACAATCCTTAGTGCAAGCACCAGCACAGACCAACAATTGTAATGCTAAAATAATCACAAATTTCAAACTGAAGATTTAAAAGAGCCCTTGCAATATAAGTCTCAGAGAAGCTGTTAAATAAGGATAAAACCATAACTTTCCAAGGCGTATATCCTGAAATGTATCTGTCCACAAACATGACAAATGCAATGAGAACAGGCTTGGAAAATTTAATTTGAAGTCCATTGTTTTCAGGGCCTCCGAGGAATAGAAAACTAACCTATACTTGAGAAAGCTTCATTATAACAATGCTATCGTGATATGAAAATAGATGTACTTCTTTCAACATGTTGGATTTACATTTTGGAACAACCTGTCAGGATTAATACTGATTCAGGGATAAATGTGTTGTGCATAATGCAGCATTTTGTGAAAGAAAGAAGAAAGAAAAGGGAAAGGGAAAGGGAAAGGGAAAGGGAAAGGGAAAGGGAAAGGGAAAGGGAAAGGAAAAGGGAAAAGAAAGGAAAGGAAGAAGAAAGAAAGGGAAGGAAGGAAGGAAGG
>NDXB01005773.1:0-11694 GCA_002631895.1 Agapornis roseicollis | reverse complement strand
GAAAGAAAAAAAGAAAAAAAGAAAGAAAGAAAGAAAGAAAGAAAGAAAGAAAGAAAGAAAGAAAGAAAGAAAGAAAGAAAGAAAGAAAGAAAGAGAAAGAAAGAGACAAGACCTTATGTCCCTTTGGCAGAGCTGGCCATCACTTTTCTAACATGTTTTATTTACAAATAACCCACTGGAGTTTCACATGTACAACCACATTACATCTCATTAGAGTCAAAGCACTGACAATACTGCATGTCACTCCCAGGAAAGGGAGCAGGCAGGAAATAAGAACTGACAGAACACACATTTCTGTACCTCCCTCTTTTTGTTCCCTTTCTCATGAGAATTCAAGGTGCTGTGCTCATTAAACATCTGTGTTACAGTAAGTAACATATATTAACATTACAAATAGTTCACATTATTCATAAATGAAGAATAGATTAATTTTTTATGAATTCCCAAGATGAGGAATTTTTGGTGATGTTCAGGCTCCTGCTCAGACTTCAAAATGACTTTTCTCTCCTTTGACAATGTCTGTCTGGCAGAGGCAGAAACTTGCCCTTCAAGCTAACAAGTCACACAACTGTAAGCACAGGGAAAGACCATGTGTCCTCTGTTAGACATTAGTAATCAGCATGACACTTCAGATAAGTTACTTTATGCAGAACAAAAATTACCTTGGATTATTACTTTGATTCATATTTTATGTTGTCAGCCTGCAGAATTTTTATTAGAATTGATTGGTCAGGAAATCACTATATTCAATCCATCAACTTCTTACAACCGTGAAAACTATGGTAATTTAAACAGTATCAGAACAGGAAGAGGACTTTTGAGGACTTTTGAGATATCATTTTAGGAAACTAGGCCCAGGTTATTTATCATAGGCAAGGGGATACTTATAATTAATTTTCCTCTCAAAGCATTCATGTCTGACTGAAGTCTTTCTGATTCTGAACAGCTTTTTATGGCTGCCACAGAAAAAACTAGCTACAGGATTAACAGAGTAAAAGTTCTTTCTATTTTCTGTCCATAGGGCTGAATGTGCTACTCCAAATCCTTCCTGGTTTGGGAGACAAATCTGCACCTGGTTTAAGATGTCATTATGTGGAGGCTGGGAATGCAATAGAAGGAGCTTTTTTTCCTTGACATGGTTGTTTTCAGCTTGGCAATAAAGAATCCCAATAAACTACTTCCCTTTCAGCTGGATGACTGATGTGAGTTTTGCATTTTGGTTCTTTTACATCTTCCACTACATAGTGCAGGAGTTCAAGAATTATCATCAGAGCAATTATACTGAAGTCCAATATCCTGTGCTTGAGAGAGGCTGTGGCCAGCTGTGGCAAGAAGCCCTGTACACAAGCTGTAGTGGAGAACATGCACCAGGAACCCCGACCTCTGAAAAGTTAAAGCTCAAGCCATGCCTCTGTTTAGCATCCCATGCTTATTCCCATGTTGGCTCTTGCCTGCATAAACCCTGCAACGAGTAAGCCTACCCGTCCCATAACTTCCTTTAGAAAGCCTCTGCATGATCTTGTTGTTAATTTCCATTACTATAATTCCAAATAACCTGGTAATTCTGAATAAGGGTGAGGGTTTTTTTTAAACCACCTTACTCTTCCCTGTCTTTTAGCTTCAGCAATATCATTTGATGAAGAGTTGCAAGTTGCATGAGAAAGTAGGTCTGTTTTTCAGTTTCTCATCAGGTTTTTTAACAGCATGATGCTAGGTCTGGCTTAAACCATCCATACCAAAAGCACATTTCTGAGTGTAAACAATGCAAGGTTTGATTTCTTCTCCTTATGTTTTTGGACACATAATCATTTTTCTTTCAGAAAAGAATAAAACTTTCTGCAACAGGAAATGAATTTCATAAAATCCATCTCTGCAGCTCCTAAGAATTTCTAGTTCCAGCCCAAAAATGTTCCTTTTCTGGGAATGAGAAGCAATTATCAAAAAATAATAACAGGGACACAGCAAAAGGTGGTTGTCTGTGGCCTCCGACAGAAAGTCATTCCCCATTCCACACTCATCACCTTGATTTATTAGCAAAGACAGACTAATGAAGAGGAAAATGGTTCTTCTTTGTTAAAAGTACAGACAAGAACTAAAAATCAGGTAAGTATTTCTACACTATTGGCCACCAGGATGTTGCATAAAAATATCTTTTGGATCTTTTTTTTTATGTATGTGTACTGCTGTGTGCTGCTGTAACACAGAAAAGGTGTTTTGCCAAGGTGTAATTCCATCAGTTTTAGGATTTCAAGCTATTCTTTGATATCCCAAGAAAAAGAAACTTTATTTTTTTCTTATAACAGCTTTCTTACAACCACTACAAACTAATTTGCTTTTCCATTGCATCGGGAACTAGGTAAGAATCTTTAAAGTTTCAGTTCTGCCTACACACATAAAGTGTGCAAGGCTGGGCAGGTATGGGCAAGCAAGATATTTCAGGCCACTGACCATTATACTGAAAGGCTTTAAGAAAGGGTGGGAAAACAGAAAGCAGTCATTTTGACATTAATTAACATCAATTGGAGAACATTTAGATCAAAAGGAAATACTTGAAAAGCAATTCTAAGAACAGCCAGCTTGGTTTCTTCATCTGCAAAAAAAAGCCAATCTAATTTGTTCCAATTATTCAAAGCCATACTAGAAGTGGGCAAATCTTCTGGATCTGTGAACCTCTGAGACTAGGTTCCTAAAAACCAATTAAGCCCCATGAATGGATTTGTTAAAGTGTAAATAAAAGTGAAGCAATTTGTAGACAAAGTACCGCCACCACTGCCAAATGGCAGTGTGACTACAGAGGCTGCAATATTCAGCCATTGAACGCTTGCAGATTTTGTTTGTGTTATATGCTCAAGTTATGTGCTTAAGGGACCCCAGTCCAATAAGCCATCCTTACATTCCCTCTGTAGTGGCAAGTAAAGAGCCATTGGTTTTCCAGCCAGTTCAGATTACAACTCTTGGAGATAACTAAAACTGACCAGGCAAGATCTTGAGCAATCTGATCTAACTGGCCTTGCTTTGAGCAGGGATTGAGGCGCATGACCCCTAGATGCCACTTCTGAACTAGCTTGTTGAAGGAGTCAGTGATTTTACATGTCTTGTGGAACTGAGACTGGTTAAACAAATAGATCTGGTAATGTATTTCCCATCCATAGAATGCCATAGAATAGTTATGGTTGGAAAGGACCTTAAGATCATCTAGTTCAATCCCCCCTGCCATGAGCAGGAACACCTCACACTAAACCATGTCCATAGATCACAGTAAAATGTTATGTATAAATCTTATAGAAATTTGCTGTGGATTTCAGTCTTTCAACTTCCTTTTCACTCTCAGTTTGTTCCTGAAAACGAAAAGAACAGAACAAATATTAATGATAATAATTTTATAGCCTTAGCATATCTTTTAAAATATATCTCCTTTCAAAATGTATTGTCATTCTTCAATTTCATTTCTAAATTTGCTTCCTGTTCTTTATTGTCATGTTCTGGAAAGAATTCAGAATCGGAAATGCCTGGTGGTGCTATCATTAGTATAATTTACAATCGTCTTCATTTCCTCCTCACTACTCAAATAATGAACCAGGAAAAATGAGAATAGTTGAGGACTACTGCAAGTAACATCATGAAAAATTCACCTAGAGCTAAATACATTAGGGAGACAAATGCTCATGTCCTAGCTAAGAGTCTTTGCTGGTAACAAAGTCCAAAACTGATTTTCTTAGTCTCCAGCCATTCAGCTGTTAGGTCATGCTGCAGCACATGGAATAACAGGAATAACCTGCTCCAGCTCAGGGATTTCCAAGGTATGAGGGTGCCAGAGAGCCAACTCTTCAAAGAGACACAAACACATCATCTTCATCTCTCCCACTTCCCCACCAAGCTGGATACTACAGACTGCCTCAGGGAATACCAAACAACCAACCTCACACTAGATTGCTGTGGTTTAACCCCAGCTGGCAACTAAGCACCACCACAGAGCCACTTGTTCCACTCTACCTTTAATTATGGCAGGGGAACTAGATGATCATAAGGCTGTTTCCAACCCTAATTATTCTATGATTCTAATTAGAACATAAATCCTGTTTTTCTATTGTGATTTCTTCAGGCTTAAAGACATATTTAGGCTGGATGTCATCTTAGGTTGCTCTCTTAAAATAGTTTCAGTCTCTACATTGATTCATCCCATTTGTCATAGGACTACTGTATTTTTTGGTCATACCCGGAGATACAAAATGGTCATAAGCAGACAGATGGGCTTCCATCACTTCCACTTGCTGCTGTTACCTTCTCATCTACACATTACCGACTTTGGCCAGATGTTCTGCTTACATGCAAGCAACAAGAACACATTCATGATCTGAAACAAATTTCCATGACCTGACACTTTATCAATAAAAGCAAACTTGTAAGGCATTTCAAGATGCATTGTTTGTCAACTGTTTCAATGCCTGACAATGTTTTGATAAGTATCTTTCGTTGAATGTCAGCTGTAATTCTTGCTAAAACTAATTCAGATTTGCAACGAACCAAAAGGAAGGTATGTGATTTGGATAAAACAATTGTCCTGGGTTCAGCAATTACAGTCAGGTTTTTCTCCTCCTTAGTAGCATCATTAGTAGCATCAGTTGCATGCAATTGCTGAACCCAGGACAACAATGAAAACCTACTTGAGCAGTAAGCTTAAAACTAAGAAACGATCTGTTATAGACAAGATTATTTTACTGCTGTAAAGTTTTATAACTGTATAATTGGTATATTTTCCAAGTACATTTTCCCTTTCCTCAAAATAAGACATAACACTACACTTGTACTGACTAATTTAGGTGCCTAAATTGACAACAATATTTCATGTTTGAGTTCAGGAGGATTATTTGTGACTTCGAACTAATTTCCAGGCTGACTGACCTCACTCCTATGGTGGAAGGAAAGGACAGCAATAATTGCAATGCAGGCATTAGGCAGACTGCCAATTTAAAGTCCCTAACTCATCTTCCAAAACTGCTGCTCCCAGGTCATCATGCATCAGTAGAATCAGCTTTTTTTTCTTGCATGCTTTTTAAGCTAGAACTTTATTAAATTAAGTGTTCCTTTTCATCTAACTTTGTCAAATATACCTGATCAGTTATGAGTTAATAGTCTTACATGATATTTTGAAAATTAAAGCTGCAGCTTATGTGTTCATTGTGAGAAGTCCATGAGTACTGGTTTTGGCTGAGATAGACTTAATTTTCTTCATAGCTTGTATAGTGACATGGTTTGGATTTGTGATTAAAACAATGTTGATAACATGGGGTTTTAGTTATTACTGAACACTTCCTGCACCTCACGCCACTCCACTAGCAAGTGAGCTGGGTGTCCACAAGAAGCTGGGAGGTGACACAGCCAGGGCAGCTGGCCCCGGCTGACCCAAGGGATATTCCACACCATATGACAACATGCTCAGTAATAAAAGCTGTAGGGAAGAAGGAGGAAAGAGGGATGTTCAGCATTTTTCTCTCCAAGTAACTGTTACATGTGACGAAACGCTGCCTAATGACGGGAAGTAGTGAACGAATTCCTCGTTTTGCTTTGCTTGTATGTGCAGCTTCTGCTCTGTCTGATCCCATAAGTATTTATGTCAAATCACAAGCTTTCATATTTATATCCTTCCATTTCTTTCCCACACCCCACTGCATGGTGGGGTGAGTAAGCAGTTTTATGGTGTTTCACCACTTACTCCAGTTAAATTGTGACAATTTATGTAAGTCATGTGAGGATGAAGTTTTATATATATGTACACACACACACACACACACATATATATAAAACAGACTTTTGGTGTGAAACAGTACTATCATGTTTTAATATGAGCTGCAGTTTCTGCTAATTGTGGTGAAAATGACACAATGGCCACTGGACACAAAAGCTAATAAACTGAACATGTCCTGAAGCATAAGGCAAATTTTCTTCCTCTGAATTAGTTCTCCTGTGTTCTGTGCCCTAATTAAGCTCAAATGCTTCTCTGTAAGAGCTTTTAAATGTTCCTACAGAACCAAAAGGTACCACATTTTAAGAACACAACTTCTCTCCCTCATCAACCATGAAAACCGAAGGACAAATACACTCCTACATCAGGAGACAATATTCCATCTGGGTAGCTGAGGAAGCAATTTTAGACTAACTTTCTTCCTCTTCCTCTTCTTCCTCTTCTTCCTCTACTGTACCTCATACTTTTGGATGTCCTAGTATAAATGGTTGCAACAGCTGTTTTCATAGGGCTGGAAGATAAACAAGCTCACACACAAGAACAATGAGATGGTGTAACTAAAATGGAATGGGGATAAAATCTGCACATTTATATTTCAATTTCTAGTGGAATTTAAATTATCCTAGAAAATTCTTAGAGCTTTGCCATCAGTCACTTTATTAAGTCTGTTTAAAATTCTCCTATATGATGTAAGCCAATAAACTCTCAGTGCATTTTTCCTCCTATTTCAGAGATGAAGTCATTGTGTCAGGCTGCATGAGGTGCTATGGAGAAAAGTCACAGAATGAGCACTTTAACTGAAGGGAAAATTCCAACTGCTTTTGTCCATCTCAAGATAAACGTAGTTAAGCCACATCCATCCCCTATGTACCACATAACATTTCCTTTCAGCTTGTTTCTCCTGTATTTAATATGTTTGGTTAAAGTGTGTTTTCTAAACAGCATTCATCTCAACCTGAAGACTTCAAGTGATAAAAAGTACAAGAGTCCCTAGGCAGTTTGCTTTGGTGTTTAATTGATGACATTGTTAAAAATGTGCACCTTAATTTGAGCACAAATACATCTGCCTTCACCTGACATTGGAACCGGTTCTCATTTAACACTTCTCTCCTAGACAAAAAAGTCTTTTTATACAAGGCATTTCCCATCCATTAATTTATCTACTATAGCACAGTCACTCTTCCATCTTCTCTTTGATGCATGAACTGGGCTGAGCTCCTTTATTATCTCACCACAAAACATCTTCTATGCTTTGCATCATTTTAAAGACTCTGTAAATATCCCATCCTGTGACCAACCAGAAGTGTCATAAATCCTTACTCCTTGTCACCTGTCTTCCCTCTTTCCTTTGGCTGGATGGCATGGGTGAACAGTGGCTGTGCAATTACTCCTATCCCCTTTCAGTCTCACATTCTCACATTTGGCATGAAAAGTGCCCTACGACATGCATTTATCTTATTTCCACCTTGTTTTGTCTTCAAGCCAGGCTTGAGAGTTGAACTCCAAAGGATGTTATTTTTCTTAACACACAGAGGCAAAGGCAGTGGTTGCCAAGCAACAAGAGCCACAGGAACTTTTTTTTTACTTGCAAATTTTCTTCCTCCCACTCAGTTTTTTTTTCCAATTTGGAAGCTTATAGGTACAGAGTATTTTGTGGAAAAGAAGCCACCTAATGTCCTTTGAAATCAGAGCAATGATCAAAAGCTTAAAGGCTGTATCACTAGAGAGGTCAGCAGCATCTGGAATTTAATACTGTCAGATTTGGCTTAGTGGCAGTCAGAATATTCTGAATTTTTAATGATGTTTTTCCCATCTCACCATTACCTAGAAAATGAGACTGACTTACTGGGACCTTATTGATAATATATAACACTGAATTTTGAATATTCTGACTTTTTGCTTCCTAGAGAAAAACCCACAATGCTAAAGTAGTTGTATAGAATCATAGAATCACAGGATGGTTTGGGTTGGAAAGGCCCTTATGATCAGCCAGTTCCAAGCCCCTGCCATGGGCAGGGACATTAGACCATGTCACTCAAGGCTCTGTCCAACCTGGCCTTGAACACTGCCAGGGATGGAGCATTCACAGCTTCTCTGGGCAAAATGTGCCAGTGCCTCACCACCCTCGCAGTAAGTAACTTCTTCCTTATAGCTAACCTGAACTTCCCCTGTTTAAATATCACTGCAGGAACTCCACCTATACCTAAAACTAGAAATGTACTGTTAATGCCATTGCATGGGTGGACAACTGAAGGACAATGACATGTTGGACTCTGTCATTTTCAGTGCTTCTAACTTTTGCCAGATCACAGAAATTTTACAGCTTGAGCTTTACATCACTTGTTGTACATAAACTGTATGAATGGAAATACATAGGTACTTCTGAACATAGGTTCATTACTATGGACCAGGTCAGACAGAGACCCAGGCATCTGCTGTCACCTCCACACCCTTCCACAGAAAGAGAACCCAGTAGACAGGTCATAGCAGATGCACAGAGTGTTCTGCTCAAGTCTGCAGGCTGGATCCATGGGGTATCATTATATCACATCAGACTGTGATTAGTGGCAGATGCAGGCTAGGTTCAGGCAGAAAAACAAGTTCTTTTGGAATCTCTTTCCCGGGCTTATCCATTTCTGTGACATTTCTGTGGCATTCTGTAGGTGTTTTACCTACATCTACATTATAGATACCTACACTACACTTGTGCTGGTAAATTAAACAGTGCAAAGGAATTTTTCCAAGCACTGAAATTCAATTATTTATATTATTAAGCACTTACATTTTTTGCCATCTAGCATTTTCCCGGAGAGACTCAGACCCAATCTTGACACGGATATAGTCCAGGAGCTATTGCTAATAGTCAGTTTGGGTGCCTATTTTGGAGAGCATGAGTTTAACAAGATGGTTACAGAGTATTTCAATGATCTGCCAGTTGGTCTCAGAGCCAGGAAATCCTCCCAAGAAAATGTAATTTACTGTTATACTGAACTCTTTGATTCAGCTGTATCACTGTGTACAGCTCGTACAAATGAATCCTCTTTTGATATACATCTGTGCTCTTTAGATAGTCAGTGGGAGAGATAGGTCACTTTGCTTAATTTCAAGCACCTGAACTTGGTGTAAGGAGATGACTCTTCACCTTTTGTTTTCTGTTTAGATGTCTGGATCCCTTCTCTGATCCTCCAAACAGCATGCACGTTTGTTCACTCCTAAGCTCCCTTCATGACTGAATGTTCTCAGCTGATCCCAAAGTGCAGTCTCCTACATTCCTGTGCAGTCCTCAGTCCCAAAAGCCCCAGGAGGCTCTGCTCACCCCAACATCTCCACATTCCCTGACAGTGAGTGACCTAAGCCCATGCAACACTTTTGGCTTATGGGTAATAAAAATACTTTACTGCAGCAAATTACATCCTTTAAGTTCTAACAAACAAGCAAATAAATGGGTTTTAAGACTTAAAGGCTCTGAAGAGATGCCAAACAGTCCCTACACAGTGCAGTCATGGCCAATTTACACTACAGAGCCTTGAAACATATAGATGTCTTGAATAAGTCTTGAAATATATAGATGTAAGCCACTTGGTACCATTATACTGGCAGCCAGGGATCACTTGCTTTTGAAAGACTGCTTCATTAGATAACTGAAATGTCAGTAAAAGTGGGAAGCCCCATTCTTCTTGAGATCCACAATGCTAAATGGTTTGTATGCACTGCTCCTTGTTAATGCCATTCGAACTCTGACTGTGACTCTTAGCATTCCTCTATAAAGATCAACCTCCAGACCAAAGCAGTCAAACATGTCTTCAGAATAACCCAAACAGTTGCACTTCACTCTATAGCCTGTTCTTCTCCCTCCAGGAACAATCAGCTTTTGTAGGTCATGATTTCCATTCTGCTCCTATGGATAAGTTCCATTAGTTCCCAGAATCAAGCTCTCTCCAGGTTATATTCCCTCAAGTCACCTTGTAGACACAGCTGGAAGTGCAATCTGATTTTTGCCTTCAGCACTGAAGATAAGATATTGAGTTTGAGAGAAAGTAACTCTCCTTATTTAAACACAAGATGAAAAGTACACTCTCACAACATGAAAATGATTTTGCAGAAAAAAAGTTTTTTAATCTTTTTTGAACCTTGAGTGATTTAACTGGAAAAAGGGGATGGACTTCATCCAGTGTGGCAAGAAGCAACATAATCCAAGACTGACAGGACACAGTGGCTGTTAGTCCAGCCTTATTATGTTAATCAGTTACACAAAAGAGGATGGGTGGTAGCTCTAGGGTATTGGCAGGGGAAGAGAGAGAACAGGAACAAAGAATAAAAAAGCATCATTACTGATTGTAAAACAGAAGGCAGAAAAAAGATTGCAATGAATTCCGTAACTGGTGTTTCTGTTGAGACCATAATTCTTATAATCCAGTGGTTATGAATTCCTGTTCTAGGCTTGTCTTTAGAAGTTATTTTAGGTTTCTGTTCCATTAGGAAGTGCTTATTTTGTGGAAAATGCTTTTTCATTGATAACTGTGTTTTTATCCTTTACCAGTTCTCTGCATGAGTTCTTTCTGATGTATATTGGTTGTTAAGTGTCACCCACACAATTTCCAGAAGGACATTCTGTGCTCTGCATGATGTATATAAAAATCTGGCATAAAAGTGTATGACCCATGAGTTTTGCTGCTTGTATTGTAGGAGTACTAATTGCTATGGCTGTGAAGATGCCTTGGCAAGTGTAACATGTGAAGCTCAAAAGGCAGCCTTGGATGCAGTGACCATGAAATAGTAAAGTTCAAGATCCTTAAGGGCAGCAAGGAGTGAACACAGCAAACTCACTACCCAGGACTTCAAGAGAGCAGACTTTGGCCTTTGCAGAGATCTAATTGGTAGCACACTATGCAATAAAACCCTGGAAGGAAGAGGGGCCCAAGAAGGCTGGTTAATATTCAAGGTTCACCTCTTCCAAGCTCAGGAGTGATGTATCCCAACAAAGAGAAATTCAGGCAAAAACACCAGGAGCACTGTATGGATGAACAGGGAGCCCCTGGACAGTCTCCAATACAAAAAAGGAAGTCTACAGAAGGTAGAAGCAAGGACAAGTAGCCTGGGAGGAATACAGGGAAATTCCTGAGCAGTTTGCCTGACAGGATTATGGAGCAGATTCTCCTGGAAACCATGCTAGGGCACATGAAAAACAACAGGGTGGTTGGTGACAGCCAACATGGCTTCACTAAGGGCAAATCATACCTGATCAATTTGGTGGCCTTCTATGGTGTGACTACAGAACTGATGGATAGGGGCAAAGCAGTTGATGTCATCCACCTGGACTTCCACAAAGTGTTTCACGCTGTTCCATGAGACACCTTTTTCTATGAACTGGAAAGACATCAATTTGATTCAATCCCAGGCACAAATACAGGAGTTCATGTGCTGAGATAGGTGTTTAGGCTTTCACCAAAGGAACTGAAGAGCCAGTTCTTTGCTTGTACACAACCATTATTGGTTAAGATGATGACACCTATCTGGCATCTCCTGCTTCAGAAGGGTATGGGTGTGCAGCATGCCCTATGTCTTCACAGGTGTGCAGACTTCTCATACCTTAAAGTATCTCGGATAACATTAGTTGCTTACATTTAGCCAACTGAATTTACCTCTGGATTAGATTTTTAATTTGACTGTCAGGGAATTCTAACCACATATCATGCATACAGATACCTACATTTAGGTTGCCTAATCTAGAACCCAATCCCAGTCCTACTGATGGACACTAGGAAAGGCTAAATCCTCCCTCCCTCAGGTCCTGATGATGAATAGATTCTGTGAAGAACTGTGCCAGTTCTTAACTATATTTTAATCAGGTGTCGTGGTTTAAACCCAACCAACCACGCAGCTCGTTAACTCACTCAACCCCCCTTTCTTGCCCTCCCCTGCTTCCAGAGAGATGGGGGGAGAATCAAAAG
>NDXB01005770.1:46719-59723 GCA_002631895.1 Agapornis roseicollis | reverse complement strand
GTTCGACACTGTCCCACACGACATCCTTGTCTCTACATTGGAGAGACATCAATTTGACAGGTGGGGCACTCGGTGGATAAGGAACTGGCTGGATGGCCGCACGCAAAGAGTTGTGGTCAACGGCTCAGTGTCCGGCTGGAGGCCAGTGACGAGTGGTGTCCCTCAGGGATCGGTGTTGGGACCGGTCTTGTTCAACATCTTTGTTGCTGACATGGACAGTGGGATTGAGTGCACCCTCAGCAAGTTTGCCAATGACACCAAGCTGTGTGGTTCGGTGGATACGCTGCAGGGAAGGAATGCCATCCAGAGGGACCTTGACACGCTTGTGAGGTGGGCTGATGCCAACCTCATGAAGTTTAACTATGACAAGTGCAAGGTCCTACACCTGGGTTGGAGCAATCCCAGGCACAGCTACAGGTTGGGCAAAGAGGAGATTCAGAGCAGCCCTGCAGAGAAAGACTTGGGGGTGGTGGTAGATGAGAAAATGAACATGAGCCGGCTGCAGTGTGTGCTTGCAGACCAGAAAGCAACTGTATCCTGGGCTGCATCAAAAGGAGTGTGACCAGCAGCAGGTTGAAGGAGGTGATCCTGCCCCTCTACTCTGCTCTTGTGAGACCTCATCTGCAGTATTGTGTGCAGTTCTGGTGTCCTCAACATAAAAAGAACATGGAGCTGTTCAAACAAGTCCAGAGGAGGGCCACGAGGATGATCAGGGGACTGGGGCATCTCTCATACGAAGACAGACTGCGAAAGTTGGGGCTGTTCAGCCTGGGAATGAGAAGGCTGTGTGGAGACCTCATAGCAGCCTCCCAGTAGCTGAAGGGGGCCCATAGGGATGCTGGGGAGGGACACTTCATTAGGGACTGTAGTGACAGGACAAGGGATAACAGGTTCAAACTTAAACAGAGGAGGTTTAGATTGGCTATAAGGAAGAAATTCTTTCCTGTGAGGGTGGTGAGATGCTGGAATGGGTTGCCCAAGGAGGTTGTGAGTGCTCCATCCCTGGCAGTGTTCAAGGCCAGGGTGGATGAAGCCTTGGGTGACGTAATTTAGCGTGAGGTGTCCCTGCTTATGGCAAGGGGGCTGGAACTAGATGATCTTAAGGTCCTCTCCAACCCTAACTATTCTATGATTCTATGATTTCCACTGCTGAATTATGTCAACCTAAGTAAGAATGCATAACATTGGAAAGCAAGGAGTTCCCACTTGGCAAAGAAAGAAAACAAGTCACTTGTGGAACACCCAACCAGATTTACACTTCAGGAAAGCACGGGAGACACGGACTTATGCAGAGTAAGTGTTGACTATTATGATGCCCACTTCATTTGCAACAAGAAACTGTATCAGCCACGTAATGAGCCTACATCTATTGCAGCTTCATTATTACAGAAATTTTGCTGAACGCACACATACAAATCCATACTGATAGAAACATTAAAAAAGAAACCTAAATTTTTATTAACTGTCTTGGCAGTAACAGTTGATGAAAATATTTAAAAAAATGGATAAATAAAATCATATTTTAAGACAGCTTTTAAATGGCTTAAACCAACAACAACAAACACTCTTTGGTAAATTATTTCCATAAAGCTCTATTCATCAGAATGAACTGATGGATGTAAGTGGAAATTAAAGAACATACATTCCGTTACTTAAAGGTTTGCATTTGTGAAATGAATCAAGTCGCGTGACCTGACAGCTAGAACTATGTGAAACACTTCCACATACTTCATTACAGCAGTATCATTTTTTCCAATTTGATTTTTGTCCTGCAGGTATCATTGCATGAAAACAGTGAGAAGCATGAAATGTTATTCTCTCTGTATCTCCTCTGCAAACAGGCATGATTAAAAAACCTGAAATGTATTTAACACCTCTCTATGGTTTGCAAACAGATTTTAAAATTCAACAATACAAATATTTTTGAAATGCTCTATAATTTTCCTAAACATCAAGTTGTACTCAATCATTTCTTGGCAGTTATACAGCTTCATAGTTCATGCAGCCCTTTGCACTGTCAGAAGGGTGTAAGTGGGCCTTCAAGTACATAAATCGATGTCCAGAAGTAAATTTTTGCACTAAACAAAGTATCTGCCTTTTTATGTTAACATGTTAACAGTGTAACAGTCAATGATGAAGAATTTAAATACAGGTAGACATATGCCTCTAAAACTAGCTGAGATAAACAAGTGCCTCATAAGGCTGCCTCTTCGCAGATAGCTTTTGGCCTACTTGTGCTTCAAAGGGTCAAAAAGCAGAGACTTGGAATAGTTTCTTCCCATCAGAGACAGGACAGAGAACACCCTACAGAGGAAATCCAAGGCACCAAAGTCAAGTTAATAAACTGGGGGTTGATAAGAGTTATTTTAGTAAAATCTACGTACTGCAAGAATAACAAGACTATATATGTACAAGCTATGTTATTTTGGTCCTTATAGCACTGCCATAACTAATTATAGGAATACACTAGCGTATGTACACATACCAACAGCAGCAGCATAATCTCTGAGTATATACATGGGCACAAGACACTTATAGGCCACAGCAGGTGCAATTTTGGCAATAACCGATCACCATTCCTGTGCATATTACTCCCTGATTACTCACATCAGCAACATATTAATTTACAAGTTGTGAACCACCAGGTAACAACACTTTAAATTTAAAAGTATTTTAAAAACTGGTGTCATCCTACAAGAAATGTAATTATTTAAGTTCTATATGATAAAGGAAGTATTTCTGAGCAGTCATAAGAAGAAAACATCTATGCAAAATTAACGGGTTGAAAAGAACAATATTGGCATTTGAAAACATACAATGTATAAGTGGCACTGCTGATAACATAACAAAAATCCTTGTGCTATTCATTGCAGCACACACAAAAAAGTGTCTCTCACTGCCAGACAGTGCAATGTGCATTCAAGAAAGAGGGTCAGAAAAATTAGATCATTATTCCTAAATGTCTTCTGAATGTATTGGTAATTGTAGCTGGCTAGTTCTATGTTTGCATAGGGAATTACTCCTTTGTGAACTGGATGAATGGGAGACATCTCCAGGGGCAAGGATGATGATCAGAAAAGCAAAGAATCCCAATTACATCCATGACACAACTGGCCCTTAGAAAAATCTCAGTGTTTCAAAGCTTTCCAGAAAAGAAGAGAAACTACCTTCACTGTCTAAGTACCCCTCAACAAATCATGTAGTTGGACTTTTGGTTATTTCCATTCCTTAAACAAAGATTTGACCAGCATTTAATGCAAATTCAATGACACCCACAGAAGTCATTTCACAGATTTAAACAGGCCCTGAAGAAAGCCCCCAGGGAACAGAGGTTAGTCTGTGCTTTACACAGATGGCTGTTAGCTGTCTCCTTCACATCAGACACTAATTCAGATTAATCCAATTTCCTGGTTAAAAGTACTATTATGACTATTTGCTAACCACCATGTAAAGTGGTGAAGATGTGAGCCCACCACATAGGAATTTATCTTTAAAATGTAAAAAAGAAAATTAGTAACAAAAATGCCCAAGCACTGGGAAGTACAGTTAACAGGTAAAATGTTGGATTAATGAAACAATTACATACCACCTCATCAAAATTGCCCTCCTATGAAATTTCAGGCTGGGGTTGAGAACAGATGAAGTATTTCTGTTCCTAATTCAAAAATCTGGGAGACTGCCATTTTGAAGATAGTATGAGGAAGACAAGAGGCACTCCAGTAATAAATTATAATTTCCAAATATTTATCTCCCACTCTGTAAATATAGATAAGGCTACTCAAACCACAGAAAACTATTTAAACTAATAAAATCTATCTCAAATTAATGGAAGTAATGTATCTAAAAGCCATCCCTGGGATTCTTTACCAAATAACTTATTCATTCTCCATACTCAATTTAAAAAAAACAAAACAGAAAGTCTGTAGGGCTGCAGATCATCCCAATCTGACCATTTGAGTCAAGATTCTCATAGGACCTTTTCCTTCAGCTCAACTCCAATAGACTAAAAACAAGGAAAGAAAGATACTGACCAGTCTTACTGGAAATTGCAGTCAGAGAACAGGTAAACTGAAGCAAGAAATGCACTGTTCTCACAGAAACAAGCAATGGTTATGACATCAAAATGAACCAAAGCTTGAGCAGTCTTTAATATCCTTTCATCAGTTCAATGCTTCAAGAGCAGAATCCAGAGAACCTTTAAGCATACATGAGTATCCTTTAATTTTTCAGGAAATGTGCAAGTATTCTTAGTGCAAACATAGTTCATTTTAAAAGCACAGAGATCTCTCTATTGACCTGCTATAGTCACAGAGATTCTAGTTAAGCAGGCTGTAAACTCAGACTATTTTGTTGTTTGTTTTGTGATGCAGCTTCTCCAGATGGTAACATTGTGCAAGAGATACTGGAACACAGACAACAATGGATAGTTTGAAATTAAATGCAACCCTTACTTTAAGGGAAGAAGTGAGGGCCTTGAAATGCTTAATCAAGGAAATACAGATGTTTACAAATAGACAGATGTTTAAACCACAGATCCTTAATCACTGAAGGAATATGCTACAAATACCAAAAGAGATATCTTAAGAACAAATGTGTTGTGACAGAAGCACTTTTTTTTTAATTAAAAAAATACATGCTTTAGCAACATATTTTTCTCTTCCCTGCTGCAGCCTTCAACATTTAGTTTGAGTTTACTATGCTGTTGTCACAACTGGTACCTGTAAGTTGCTTAAGTATTTAAATATCACATATTAATAAAACTTCTTACACTAAACTGAAACACTCACTTGAATGAAACAGTTGATTTCTTTTTATGTGAGTACAGTTTGTTCTGCTCCTATGGGAACTAACTAGCAACTTCAGCAGAGACATGAAAACAAATTTAAGTACTGACCCTCCTGCACTGCAATTACATATTTTTATACACTTAACGATACTTGAAAATAATATAAGCAACTACAAACACTACAGAAATCAAAAGCTAAAACAAAGATGCAGAGAGCTTCAGATTATGCTGAGGACTGGGAAAGACAACACGTGAAAATGAAGCATGTAGCATATTGGGCTGGTGCAGGTGAGAGAAGGGGAAAGAAGATAGATGAAAAAAAAACCATAGTTGATGTTGTTAAAGGCATCAAGAGATTTTAGAACCATGTGAAATGCAGAGGGTTGCTTGTTTTGGTTTGGGTGTGATTCTGTGATTCTTACAACTAACATCAATCCAGAATGGTTTCTTCTCTATTCTTATAGCTAGAACATCAAGAAGAAATCAGGGATGCAACATTTATACCCTTATTGCAAAACATACAAATAAGCTATGGCTAAGTGAAAAAGTAAAGCTGAAGACAGCTGTGGTTCTGGACCTGAACCAAGCAGTTGATTATAATTCTCGTATCAATAAATTCTATAGCTGAAGATCAGGTCCTTAACAGCCACCCAAGAACTAGAGTTAAGATCTGCAATGACAGTGCCTGCCCTTGTAGACGCTGCTGAGTGTACACACCTTTACAGTAATCTGCAGGATCCTCTTGCTCCTCATCGTCAGAGCCCAAGATCTCCTCCTCTGGCTCTGGCGGGGTGGGCTCTGGCAGGGGCGGCGGAGGGGGGGGTGGTGGAGGTGGCGGTGCAGAGGGAGCTTTCTGCTGAGGCTCTGGCCTGGAAACAAAGAGAGAACAACTGAGTAAAGAGCTTCCCCACAGGGTAACACAGCCCTTTGCGGGGGTAAAAAGATGCCTGGGGAGATACCAGTCAAGCGTGTCTCACTTAGGCTCCCACTGTCATCTTTCATATGGCCTGTGGGAGGTATGGGCAGAGATGCACCTGACCAGGCCAGAAGCAGGTTTCAGTGAATTTCGACTTAATCACTGAAACAGCTTATACTAAGTATTATAAAATTTTAAATATTACATTGAAAAGCATATAATATTAAAAAGAGGCATATAATATTGCATATAAAGCATAAAGTATAAATCATAAAAATCAGACATGCTTTTAGAATTCCCAATGAGCAACTGAGATGTTAGACCTGTCTTATTGAGCATGATTGAGAAGAAGTATTTCTCAGAGAATACCAAGTTATTCAAAAGCTCCTGCCTGCCAGCTGAAGGAAGATCTCATTAATATACAGCAAGAAACAATCTTCTAGGGACACTGACACAAACCAGATGACTTAATGCACTTCTCATCTTTAGCTGCTGCTGAGGCTATGAAAAGCTGTATCAATATAAAAAAATAATACAAAAACAGCTATTAGGAAGTAAGAAAGAAAAATTAATCTTCCTAGGCAGCCTATAATGAATTCCCAGAACATGCAGAGCTTACTTTAACAGCACTAATTGAAAAAAACAGAACACCACCACAGAAACCCAATACTCTTGTTTTTGTCTTGCACCTCCAGTTTAGAAAGAAAACCAAAAAATGAAATATGTTTTATATCCTGTTGTGTAAAAAGGCCGTACTTGATATTTTTAAACACTTTCAAACTACTCACATTTTGAAATTCTGAATATTTTCAATACCCATGCAAATGAAATCCAGGATTGATGCACACCTGTTTGTCAAATAATTAAGAAAGCCTTTCCCAAAAAAGTTGATGCTGTTAGTTTTTCGTATTTATCCTTCATACAAATAAATAATATATTCTTGCCAAATGATATAACTTGCAAAATACATTTGCAAAGTAACTTAAAAACACTTCTGCCATCAAAAGCTGTTATAATTTGCATTTGTATCTACTTCAAAGCTAAGCTGTCTGAAAAATACCATACTAACAGTATTCTGTCATTCATGCAATAAAAAACTAGAAATGTGTCATTTGCTAATTTTTCAGCTCCTAAAATTCAGATGCAAGTGCTTTCCTGATCATGAGTAAAAACTGTATTTACGTTTATCCCACTCCTGTAGTCCTCCTCCTCACAATTCCCCACACCACCCCTTCTTACACAATGCAACTGCTCAAGTCAAACAGAGCAACTGGAGTCAAAGAGTACACAGTTGGTCAGAAACGAATTCCACTGGCAGCACGCACTGCCTGGACAGCAGCTGCTGCTATGCCTCTGCTTTAAAGGACATCACTGAAAGTTGCATGCATACCAAATTTATCTGCCTGCTACCCCTTTCCGATAACAACATTCTTGCATTCATTGACTAAACGGTCACATTGAAAAAGGAGTATCTGGAAATAATTTATTAATGGTTTAAGTTATGATGAGAAATCTACCCAAATAAATTCATTTACGTAATTTCTAACCACATAAAGCTTAGAATAATAGAAGAGAAAGAAGGAATCCATTTGCGGGGTAAACAATAAGTATGTCTGAATCCTGCATAAATTATGCTTTTTTATTTTGCCTTTGCAGAATCATAGAATAGTTAGGGTTGGAAGGGATCTTAAGATCATCTAGTTCCAACCCCTCTGCCATAAGCAGGGACACCACACACTACACCATGTCACCCAATGCTTCATCCAATCTGGCCTTGAACACTCTTTCCTGTTGTTCCAGATGTCTCATAGATGTCCCAATGTAAAACAGATTACACACTGTGAGGAAAGTAAACAGATACAATAAATGGAAGGTACAGCACATCCTCTGATCAGTTCATATTACTACACATTAGATTAATGGCCCTACAACAGCCTGGTTTCATGGTGTCAGCAAGCTGATGGCCCTCATTCACTGTCTGAGGATGACAAAGCTTTAACCAAACAAATCATGGTACAAGGATCTACACTGCAAACCCTGAAACCTCGTCTGCTGGGCAGAAGCCTATTTTGGGTACACAGATGAAGAACTATGAACACTTAAAAATAATGCCAATGATGAACAGGGAAAATAAAGTACAGAAAACTAGCTTGCACTTCATCAATGTATCTGGAAACAGATACATTGATGTGCTTAGCAATATAGGGACATCCACTAGGGCTTAGACTCTTTCTTTTGGACAGTATCATTATTTTACTTTGTTCTGACCACAGGTGTCCATGTTATTATTTTGGTCACATAAGGTGGCAAACATACAGAAAAACAAGTGCAGATCAAGGCAATTCAGTACACAGGTTCCAGGATGAAAATCCACTGAAGTTGTATCAATTTTCCTCTTGAGATAACAACTTGCTGTATTTCTTCACATGATAAAGACAATACTTTAAAGAGAATTGGAAGCATTCCTGGCATTGAGATTCACACATTTTTGTCACTCATTTTGAAATAAACATCAAGGAATACCAAGAACCTTCCTCCAAGAGAGGAAGTGTACAACCCAAGATTAAAGAAAAGCCCAGTATTTGCATTTATTCCCAGGGAAACAGATTAAGAAACTAGAGATGCTTCTGAGTCTTTCTCAAGTTACTGTACTTTATTTTGTTTTTAAAAAGGCTTTCTCTTTTTTCCTGTCTCCAATCCTAGCTGCATTTGGTATTCAGAAGCATTTTCTTATTGTCCTTTGTGGACATCAGGAAGGAAGGAAAGATATTTCCCTTATTTCCTTCTGGAGTTATTCATGATTTCATCTGTGAATAACAAAAAACTGATTTAAACTGAGGAAGATCTTTGAATTGTCCTTTTAGCTTTGCTTGCACCTTCTGAAGTAATGAAATATTAGTACACGGAGGAGAGTGAAGGAAAGAAATGCTGCTGAGTTACATCAGCCTAACTGCTAGTTTGGCATTGTTGGCTTATTTTGTTGGTTTGAGGGCTTCTTTGCTTCTGTTTCAGATTCTTAGCATTGTTCTTGGATTTATTTCACTTTAACACTTCTGGGGTATAGGGAAAGATCAAAACTTCAACACTTGACTTGGCCGCTTAACTTCTGCCCACAAGCTGAGTAACTCATCCTGGCACCACAGACACTTGCTCTTTTGCCAAAACACAGTTCCACAGCATAGAGGGTGGCACATCAGTTGATGAGAGAACTCCAGTTTTGCTATTTCTTAGCAGCCTTTTTATTGAATTGGTAAGATAAGCTATGATAAATGCTTCAACAATATATCCTTTTGTCATGAATGGCATGAACATGCACTTTATTCAGCTTAGATTTAATTTTTCCAGCCTTAGATTTAATTTTTCCAACTCCAGTAGAGTTTGTTAAAAAGTGAATTGTTTTTCCTTCAAAGTGGACCTTACAGCATCTCTGGCATTAAGAAACCTGTAAGTAATAAATACATATGCTAACCTCCATTTCCTTTTCAGAAACATAACTGTCTAAAAACTATCATAACAAGTTATTCAACGGCTGCATTATTCCAAGTTATTACTCTTATTTCCTGAAATGTCGTAAGCAACAATACACATTAGGTAACACATGCATGCAGAGGCATATACTAAATCTGTTTTTCTTTTCCCCAAACTAATAATTTGGTGCTCTGTGGTGTACCACTATGAGGTTATTCATCACCTTCCAAGCATAAACACTTAATTAACGGAAGATAACACACCATTTCTAGACTCCCTGTCAGTGGGTACGCAGAGAACTGACCATCTCCACAGGCTACAATGACAAACCTTCTAATTGTATTGAAAGAAGTGTTACAAACAATTAGCAACCACTAGCCAGGATGTCTTATCCTCTAATTACTCTCTCTTACAAAAACAAATTTAGAGTTCAATCAAAATAGAATGAAATCCTATTTTCAGCTTGATCTTAGTAAAAGACAAAAGAAAAGCTGAAGCATTTCTCCTCTAGATTGAACTTGAAGCAAAATACCTGAAACGCTGCACGGAGCCTTAAAGAAAATCAACTGCCCACTTTTCAGAAAAGCAAAATTACTGACAATTTTACTGTTGTGCATCATGGACATGTTGCTCCATGGGGAGCATGTTCCACTGGGGAACAGCCAACACTGAAAGCAATCTCTGTAACACTAAAAATGCTGGGACAATTATAGCATGAGAAATGCAGGAAGAAGCATTCAGGTTTTTTGCTGCTGATGTTATGGAGTTCTTTGCTATTCTTCTGTTCTGGGAAAGGTAAAACAAGAGCCACAAGGGTGATTAAAACAAGAAATGCCTTCCATATGGGAAGCATGGGAACACAGCAGAACTTTTCAGCCAGGAAAACAGACAGTGGACATCTGCAAAATCTTGACAGGCACAGAGAAAGTGAATAGCAAATGCATGTTTACTGCCTCTCTCCATACAAACTGAGCCAATCTAAAGGAAAAAAAACCTTCATATTTATGTTAACATGTTGTTAAAAACTAAATCCACCTCATTTTTCCTTAGATATCATAGGTGAGAGAAGTTAGCTAAGTTCAAACAGGGCTCAGAAAAAATCATGGAAGAAAAACTGACTTATAGCTAATACCAACCTGCCTTTTACTTACAAAGCCTGTCAGCCTGAGATTGCTGTATTTGGGAAAGTATTCAATACATCTGAGCCCAGCCTTGCACTCTTCCCCAGGCAACTGCTCCTGGTCAGAGGGAATGTAGAACCACTCTGAATATGCCCTCATGTGGTCACTTCATCTTCAGACATTCCTTCCCCTTCCTCAATAAATTAATGACTTCTGTTACTAAAAACCAAAACAGACTTCAGGCCTCTTTATCCAAAAGCCTCACATACAAAACCCATGCGTTTACTGTTGTTACAAGTAATGGATAACAAGGCATTGCTGGCAAGACTGATATCCAAACAAGATCACTTGAAGAAATCCTCATGTTGTTCTCCATGGGGAACAGGCACACAGCAGGAGGAGTACTGCAAGCATGCTAAACTTATTTTATTAACTTAAAGACTTAGGCAAACAGAACTTTACCTTGAATGCAGCTAAACCCTGCACCTAATTCTCCTTTAGGAAAGCAGTGTCTCAGAAGGAAAACAGACTGAGTCAAATGGGGAAAAAAAAAATCGGAAGGAGGCAGAAATTGGTGGGGTTAAGCTAAGAACTACCTCAACCTGAGGGGAAACCAAAACTTTCCTGAAGAGTTTCAGAGTAACACATCCAGAGAATTTTTTTTTTTTTTTGCTAATAGAAAATGTAATTAAAAGGAAGTTAAATAACTCCTTCATATATTAAATAAAATCAAATTTAGAACAAACTGTATTTCTAACACTACTCCTGACATGTCCACAGAGGCTCTCTAGGGAATTGCAGATTGAAGAGGGGGAAAAAAGGAGGCAGGGGAGGGTAAACATCAGATGAAATGTGCTGCAAACCTCCTAAGAGATGTGAGCTGTACAAAATCCCCGAGTGGGTGTGGGTCCATCTAGAAGGAGATCCAGCTCTGCTTCCCTACAGCTCCAGAAAGCAAAATCTTCCATGTTCCCAGGCAAAGCTCTCAGGTAATGCGGAGTTTAAAGTCTGAAATCTCTACACGTAAGTTTCTTCTGGCTGTTACTAATAGCTTAAGGACTCTGCTATTTAAATCTTTCTTGTTTGTTCAAATGGTGTCTGCTCTACCAGTTGAGCTCTTGCCTGTTCTTCCTCCCAAGCATCAATTTAGCTTAGACAGGTGCCTTCTAACAGTGAGCTCTCTGAACTGGAAGCAGCCTTAAAGGTTTGCTAAATAAATACACACAAACAAGCAACAAAAATCCACGAAACATAAAAACAACCCCAAAGTTCTTGCTGAAGGAACAAAACTATGTTGCGTATGTTGAGTAAAATTTTACATTGGTTATAAATCTGAATAATTAAAATTTTATAGATATGCTAAGTTTTTTATAATTTAATAATGTAATGATTTTTAATTATGCCAGAGGTCATCTCATTGTTTTCACAAACAAAGTCTATAAATCCAGAAGGAAACAGAGCATAAGGAGCCATGTTTTTACTAAACTCCAATATACTGTTAATGTGAACTCCCAGAGACAGCTTTGTTTTACATGAAAAGTGCTATTTGTGCTTTTATACTGGTGAAAACTGTACTGCAATTTCTAATTCCTGGAAATCCATGCATAAGAAGAGAGACTGCTGGCATGTCACAAGCATGAAGCAGTGTCTACATCTGGTCATTATTTCACAAAATTATCCTTCCTCCTGGGATTGTTAACATTCCTTCAAAAGATAGCATCATGCCATCAAATGTCAACAGAAGCTCCAATGAAAAGTGCTGGAACACAGCAGGCTGAGACACGGTAGATTCTGTAACCTCAAACAAACAGCAAGACAGAGAATGAATTTTTCATTCCCATCCTGCTTACTAGCCTTTTGGGGACAACCCTGGGTGTCAGTGTATACCCAAAGTCAAAGTAAATTGCCACAGAACTCTGCCTTCTTCCGTTCAAAACAACAGGTACTATAAATAAACACCATCTGGGGCAGGTAGTACTGCAGTCTAAGCATGATACCACCAGCCAAGCATCAGAGTGATGGTGCACATTACCACTCCTTATCACAGGGCTGCTCCCCTGCCTCAGCACTGGATCTAGCGATGACACAGCCATGATTGATTACGAATCCATAAACTGGGCTCTGTTACTCTGCAACCACATCAGAGGCAAGATTAGCAGGACCAGCACACTGCCAACAGCAGAGGTGAGGAAAACAAGTAGCAGCCTACAGTTACAATCAAATCACACATAACACGAAGCAGTAAGGTCTGCCAGGTTTGTAGATATTACAGGAGGTAGAATGCTCTTTTGGCTTTCTTTGACATGGAATTACACCAAGTTCCCAGAAATAACTGATTTCAAGCTCTGAAAGGCAGTCCCAAGTGAAATTTTATTCTCATACACATACAATTCTGTTAGAATGTTCTTAAGACAGTGAGCCAGAAGCCAAATCTATCCAGGAAGCCTCAATCTTAACTGAACTCGCCAAGGTATTTGTTTTCTTCTTCAAACTGTTTTTCTTGCAGGGTTCTACTTCCCAGATCAATCACCTATTACAGACTTTCAGAGGGAGAAAAGGACAACAGCTAAAAAAGAGAAAACAGACATAGCTGGTAACACAGAAAGAAAATACCTAGAGGTAAACTTAGCAGCTTCCACTTAACCCATACTTTGAGTCACTGGTAAAGTGGTGTAAAGGACGAGAACCCTACCAAAAAAAAAAAAAAAAAAAA
>NDXB01005770.1:21054-46615 GCA_002631895.1 Agapornis roseicollis | reverse complement strand
AAAAAGAAAAGAACGAAAAAAAAAAAAAAAAAAAAAAAAGGTAAAAATTCCTAAAAGCCAAAGAGGAGAAACACAGCTATCATAACTGTGGAATATGTACTGCTCAATGGAGAACACAGAGTTCCTTGTATATGCATCCTAACACGTCAAATGAAGCCTCTGCCTCAAGTTAGTTAGATAAGGAATACTGCTCCAGTGCAATGATAAAGACCTAATTAAAACCCAAGCCAGTCTCATAAACCACATATGAAGTTTCACCTTCTCCAAATGGAACAAGAGTGCTTTCTCACACTACATGGCTCCCTCCTTTACCTCCCTTCATGTGCACCCCTACTTGTGACCCATTAGAAGACCGGACAGGTATCATTGCATGTGCATCCCTACTTGTGACCCATCAGAAGACCTGACAGGTATCACTGGCACACGGTAACAGCACTAGCCAATATCTGCTTTGACTTCTTTGTCCTCTCACTATGGGGGAGCTGTGTGATGGATTAGTTTTAATGGAATGACTCAGAGGTGCATAAATGAAAATTAATTTTTTACTTTCTTTTTGGTATGTTATGTTGTAGTACTTAATTCCTGACTGTCTCTTTGGCATGTTAAATTATAGTGTTTCTAGTCTTTCTATTAATAAGATATAATCAGAAAACATGCTGTTGTTGCTTCAGTACCTTCCAGTTGCCACTAGCAACAAATCTGCAAGTTTTGAAGGGGAAGGGGAAGAAACACCCTCTGCTCTCCAACAGTCCTATCTGCCCTTGGAAAAGTTAGCAGATCTAACTTAATTTAGTATCAAAACCCCTTAAGTCAACAATCCTTTGAAGTCAAAGATGAACTCAAAAATGAATTCATAACTAAATTATGAAACGTGGGATACAGTCTTTGTTTACCAGTACAAGCCAACAACTTCCTTAGAGCTAATATAAACATACATACACTACAAGCAAGTATATATCCAATTTATGTGTGTCAGAAACTATATGAAGACAACCGCAATAACCTTAAGCAAAATGAGCAGCAGTAAATCAACAAATGCAGTGGTTCTCCCCCCTTCCTACCTATTTAACAGCTAAGTAAAAAAGATTTCATAGGAGCACTGAAATTGTAACCCTTCAGTTAACAGCAAATGCAGTCAGCAGCAGAGTACCTCTTGCTTCCCCCCACCCCCCAAAAAAAGCACCCTTGTAAAATGCAATCCTGACTTCACATGATCATTTACATGCAAAAAAGCATTTTTTATGTCCATTCTTCCTGTTAGTGCAAATGCCTCATGCTCTGGATTATGTCTGAGAACTCAATTCTACAGGCAATAGGAAGCAGCCAAGCCTTTTGGAAGGGACAAACACTGGGGGACATAACTAGTGGGAGGGTAGAGTATGAAGGAAGAAGGCTGCATGACTAAGAAATGGGAGGAGCCTTTCTGCCTGCAGCAAACACCACTGCAGCAATAAATTCCAGATAACATTCTGAACACCACCACTAGAACTCTATCGATACCAAGCTTCATCCCATGCACCTTGCTTTTGAGAAGCTGGAATGAGCTTTTTATATGAACTCTTTAAATTAACAATCATAACTCCTCTTCACTAACAGACTTTGTTACAAAATGAAGGACTGATCTCAAGCTCTTCTAATACCCCAACTTCCAATTCCAGTAACATCTCCTCCATGTAACTGCACCAGAATTTTTACAAGTCTTTGCACAATTCCAACTAGCATTTGATGAAAGTACCTGTGTTTGCACTACAGTACCAATACAAAAAACAAGCTAAGCAAGAGCAACTTAAAACTTTTTACCTTAAATATTAAACAGAAGTTGCAAATATGCCTATCATTCAATGTTCAAATGTAACTGAAATTCTTCCATTTGGGGTGTATGTGACCATAAGTACAATGTATGAAATGCCTACTCTGAGTTTCTCTATATATACCGCTCATTTACCATAATTTAAGCTTCCATTTTCATAACAGAAATACATAAAAGCAGCAATTCGATTACAAAGTCCAGCAGTAGTTAAAAGTGAGAAAATGGCAACATTACAGGCAAGTGTTTTTCACAAAAACTCTTTCACCCAAATGCAGGTAAATAGTGAGCAGCTGGTTGTCCATGTGCTGTACTTTAACAAACGGCCTCAAATACTCTGACGCTTGCACCTGTACCTTGAGGCAACCAAAACTATAGCATCCATTCTTCTAGATCTACTATTACTATAAGCAAGCACTTCATTTTGAAACATGAACACTGACCATGGTTAAGCTAGGACCAAGAAATATGCTGCCACTAAGCACAAACACAGCCTGTTTGCTGGTCTGCTTAGATCTGCACCCTGACTTTGCAGAGTTGTCTGCATGTGGGAGGCAGTTTTTGGAGCAGCTACTCCTGGAGGTGAAAAGGAATCAAGAACATGGTTACTCTTAGCTCTGAATGCCAGTCCAGAAGAGAATGGCTTTTCATGTGCAGCATAAGGACTTTCATACTATAGTAAGACTGACTCAGTGAGGCTACTTTCATCTCCTTCTCAAGTAACAGACCATGCATTTCATGACCCTTTGCTTAATCTTTTTGTCTTCTTGTCTTCACAGAGGCAGTGGCAATTATTACTGTTAAACATGGAAACACTTTCTCTTTGTGTAATTATTTGATAAATTCACGTAGAAAAAAGCAGTAACTTAAGTTCCTGTGGACTACATTTTCCATACTTTTAAAGGCAAAATTAACAGATGATCTGATTCCTCCACATGCCATGTTGCCTATTCAACACCTCTTAATCATTTACTCCCATCAACCATTTGTCTTATGGGTTGGAGAGCTCATTTTGGAACTCTCTTTTTTTGAAACTTGCGAATGACCTTTCACTGGAGTGGATCTTCACCAAGCAGCAGCCATTTCAGGAGAGTTATGGAAGTCACTTCAGCATTTGAGAGGCCTGTACAGCTGGTTCAACTGGCTTAGATGAGGCAGTTCTGGACACCATATACTGTGACAGTTCCTGATGAGGTTTTCAGAATCTCATTTGTGTCTGCAAGCCTGAGAGTAAGGGTTATCAGACCATCTGACTCATCCCAGCCTTGGCGTGCTTTAACTTGCAGCATGTATACTGGATGACTCACTTACTGGAATATTCCTATTTCTAACAGCAAGAGAGAGCCTCATCCATGGCAGAAAAGCACTCAAGGAATCTCAGCTGTCATGGTATCCCAGATGAACATTCTCCCTTGTCAAGAGGATACAACTGTAAATATGCACCTACCTCACAGAGTGAGATATTTCCATATCCTATGCCTTACTAGAATACAGAATGCTGGGACTGAAGCTTCCCCTACCAGGTCAGTAAACTGTACACCTCAGGAAAGGAAGCTCATCTTGTTAAGGTAAATTCTGAACCCAGTTTACAACAGGAAGTGGACAGCAACTATTACCACCAAGAGGCTATAGTCTCCAATTCACCTCTTTTTTACCAGGAGTAACCCCATTTCAGGGTTTCTTGGGGATGGACAAATATATCTGCACCTGACCACTACACAGAGCCATTTGCAAAGCTGAAGAACTTTCCAATTCCAATTTCGTAAGTCAAACATCCAGGATAATTCTGGCAGTAAAGGCCAGCAACACCATGGTGCTGAGTCCTAATGATAGTGAAGGATGGCAACATCATGACTTCCAACCCATGATATACTACAACCAGAAGCTGAGGTCGAAGGAACATTTTAAGTTTACTGCTGCTGAAAACAGAAACATTAAGGTGTTTTGGTGGTAGCAAAGCTTCTGATCTGACTGGTGCTAAAACTAAGACATGCTACATATGTTTGCAATGTATTGCCTTGACTTTCGCTAAGCTGAGTCAGTGCCAAAGCTACAATCTACTCTGGTGCTGGCTCAGTTATCTAAAAAGCCCCAGAGAAGTCTTCAAGAAGCTCTGTAGGCTAATAAGTAGAAAAGAGCTGAAGGGAAGTCTAGAGATGAACCGGTGTTTTAAGAGATGAAGCTGAGAGGAACTGAAAGTGTACCAGATTCATCTTGCGTTATATACCTGTAGTTACTGCAGAGGCCAAGTTGTTTTCCTACTCCTGAATAAAGATATATATATGCACTCAGTACCACTGTGCATACGAGCTATCACTTAGAGCTTTGGTTTGCTAAATGTCTGAAAAGGTAACAGTTGAAACACATGCTGACTGTAGGATGGAATGGAGATATTCCACTGCAAAGTGAGACATCCTTAAATCATCAGCATGACAAGGCAGCCAAGCCTTGGACAGCTGTAAAATGCCTTCAAGCTTACTCCTGATTGTGTGGGTGCCAGACACAGGGAAGAGGCTAATATTCCTCTGTGAACATTTTATCTACTTAGATTTCTATAAGAGTTCTAGTTAGGATAAATCAGTTCCCTTTAGACATTTGATGAATTCCTGCTAGGCAACACCAGATACAGATTGTCTAGTGCTAGGGTTAGAAAGATGATGATTCACTGAGATGAACAGAACCCTTCACACTTCTGAAGAATACTGCTTCCAGTTAGGTTTATCTTCTTGGAAGGTTCTGACTTCTCTGAACATCCCACTTCACTGAGGTGGAGCAAGTACTTTGCAGCGTAGGAGGCACAGAGAAATGCAAACAGATGAGCAAAGCTTCGCCCTCATCCCATCAAAGATCAAATTGAAACTTGCAACCTTGAGAAATCCCTTCTCTTAAACATTCCTGGTACCCAAGAGAAAATCTAGCATTTCTAGAAAGCTTCCCAATGCCTTTGAATCATGCCTTTCTCCCTCCTTTTTCATTACTAACAACAGTAAATAACTACCTGAAGTTCTCACCAATGTCAATTCTCTAGATGCATAACTCAAAGTATGAGGAACAGCTTTTTTTTTTTCTTTATCTTAAACCTTCAATTTCTTCACCTCCCCTCACATTACCTCATGTCCCAGTTTATCCCTATCAGCAATCTTCACAAGGACATGGAAGACAGTTTGTAAAACAATGTCCATAATTCTTCTAATTTCATGTGAATTCCCCTTAGGTATCTATCAGCTACACCTATTCCTTGAACACACAAAAGATGGTACCTAACACAAATGGTAAGCAAAAATATAGAGAGGAGCAATTGCACAGAACTACTGGACAGTCTTCAGCAAGTAAGAGACATGAAAGTCTTGACTTCCTCACCGTTCTCAGAGCTCTCCTTGTCCCTGTGATCATGCAAAAAGCAGAAAAATGTTTACCAAGTACCACTGAGAGTTAACAGAGGGTTGAAAGAGCAAACAAGTGAGGATTACCTTTTAAAAACACAGAGAAAACAAAAAAAAACAGAGAGATTGGATTGCCATTTAAAAAACAAAACAAAACAAAACAAAAAACAAACCACACAAGATTTTTATGGAAATCCTCAAAGACCCTTGTGAAAATGATTTAAAAACAGCTCAGGAGGTGAAAACAAGACTGGAGACTTAGCCAAAACTCGGTCTATTTCGTCTGTATTTTGCCCCAGTACAAAACTTCCTTTGTCCTCAGGATAGGAGACTCCTTGCTACTTCCATGCAAACACAGCAGTAATAATTGTGTATGTATTTAACCGTGCTGTTCTGTAATGTTAGATAAAAATAAGAACTAATTTTCTATTGCAAACAGCAGTTTTCAATTTCCTTTGTTATACAGATCCACTTTTTCAACACGTTTATAAAAAACTGTTAAATGGTTTTGTGCCTTGAAATGCATTTCCTACCTAAAAATGTAGGTCTGCATCTCTTCCCTTGCATAAAAATACCAAATCCAGCACAGCATCAGCCTTTCTCCCAGTGCCACCACGTTGCCATGGGAACTGGCCCTGATTTCTACTGCCAATATAGACTCCATGTAAGCAGGAAAAGAGCTTAAGTAATATTTATATAATATGCAAGAGAGCTCATATATACAGTGTTCATCATTTCATTGGAGGCCCACAGACCAGCAGAAGTGACTTAAAGCTCAGACTGTTTCTATCAGACATTCAAAGTATATTACGAGCCTCAAAATCACAGTGTAGGAATTATATACATATATATGTGGAATTCATGGTATTCTTTTCTCCCTCTTGTTTTCAATCAAAAAGACAGACAAGCTCCACACTTTGTAAGTAAATAAAATCGTATGTTCTTGAATTGTACTGTGAAAAAAAACCAGAATTTAAGTTATTCCTTTTCAGAGCAAGACAAACCCTTTGCCTTATTCTCAAAAAGCCATGATAGAAGACTATAAAGACTTTTTTTATAACAGATGTTAAAGTTAAGGAAAGCAAACCTAACCTTCAGTATTCCCCTTCTTTTAATAGGATGTCTTTTCTCCCTCTCCAGCCCCTTCAAACATGTTTTATGTAGAAATATTGCCCTGCAATTCTGGTGGAGATTTTCTGGGGGAACGGTTCTGAAGACAAGCTCGGTATGCCCCTGCAGTCAGCCTTCACTAATCACAGAAGGGTTGAGGTTGATGGGAACTTTGGAGGTCCTCTTGGTCCAACCCCCCTGCTGCTTCCATAAGGACACCTAGATTCAACTGCCCAGGACCACACCCAGACAGCTTATTCTGAGTATCTCCAACGATAAAGTATCACCACCTCTCTGGGGAGCCAACCTGCCCCAATGCTCAGCTTTCAACACCACGCATGAGATCAGAGACACACTGAAACTTCTGAACAGCAAACAACCCACTGGCTGATGCCCAAGAAAACATCCCCAATGCCAAAGCAACTTTATGAGACAGCTTACTGTAAAATGACAAAATACACAATAACTTTCAAGTCTATTTAAAGAGACTCTTACACAGAGAAGGCAAAAAAAAAAATGAAGTCTTATTTCCCTCACCTCAGACCTTCTCAAAACACTTTTTCAAAGGCAACAAGTTTTGAAAAAGAACTACTGGTCATAAGTATTTGGGGGGTTTTGTCTGAAAGAATTTCTGAAGAGAAATAGACAGTGAGAGATGAAGCCAGATACACTCATACTCTACAAGTAGAGAGCCCAAGAAAGACTCTGTAAGTCAGGTTCAAATCCCTGATCTGCATAATCTGAACTGTAATTTTTATTTCAAGTATCTAGAGTTCTTTCCTAAGCTGTAAACTAATACCCAAAGTCTATTACAAGAGCAAGGTCTCACCCTCTTTCTTATCTCAACCTTTCTTCTAAATAGACTGTTTTGTTACAAACATTAACTAGAATAGAAAAAAAAATATTTGTATTGAGACATAAATCCCATGGAAGAAGAGCAGACCCAAGAACCTGAGTGCAATAGGTTCTTTTAGGACAAATTACAGATCCACATAGGACAGTATCCTATATTCAGAAAAACAGCCTTATGCATATGTCCAAGTGTAAGAGCAAGCTAAACACATGGGGATCCTTCCTCCCCTAAGCAGTCCTTTGGTCTCCCACAGAGAGCAGCTCAGAAGCCAGCAAGTGGGATTCTGATGCCTTTAGTATCTCCCTCCTGTTGTTTATTCCACAAATCTACCCAGTTCCTCTTTGAGTATATGGAAACTTCCAACATCCACATACAATGACATGAAATTCTAGAGCATAATGACACCTTTTTCAAAGGATCATGTTCTTGTATTTGTTATGAATCTGCCATCTCATGGTTCCAACCAACATCCTCTGATTCTTGTACCAAACGTGTCTGCGAACACTCATTCTGCAGTCGCCCTCTCCCTGGCATACAATTTAAGATACTTTCACTGTATCCCCCTCTGCCATCTGTTTTTCAGCCTTGAAGAGTCCTACTCAATTTTGTCCTTCCTCACAGGAAAGCTGCTCCACAATTCCAGATCCTCCCCTTCACTCTTCCCCAAACACCGTCATGCTGTATGCTGTACCCTTGGTATGCAACATTCCATAGTTGATGCATGGCAGGTTTGCATTTGGCATAATGGCAACAGGACTACTGTGCTGTCTCTTTCTTTGTTCCTAATCCTGTATTTGTCTTTTTTAATCACTACCGAACACAAAGCTGATGCTTTTATGAAATCTCTATGTCAATGGTAGTTCCCCAAATAATTATTATTACCTCAGAATCCATTGTTTTATATAAAAGTTATGATTATTTTTCAATGTGTATCACTTCAACATTTATGTAAGGTGAATCTCATCTGCTGTTTTGACGGCCAAAATGCTGGTATAAATACAGTGAACTAGGCGTGATGTAGGTTTGTGACCAAGAGCCACCAAGATAAAAAGGAAAAGAAATGCATATGCTTTCACTTGATCATATAACCAAAACGAGCTTCTTTGTATCTTCTGGAAAACAAAAAGCTAGTTTCTGATTGCAGGTTTTTTCTTGGTTTTATCATCTTAAGTCTATGACTAGTGCATATAACTGTGACTCCTCAGAACTGAACTGCCTAATTATTTTCTAATGAGAGTGTGATTACGGTATGCATCTTTGAATAGAAGTAGATTAATCAGTGGTTCTAAAAGGAAATGGTATTTCCTTTTAAAATACTATTTTACATAAAAATAATTATGTATCTCATGAAATTTAAGTAAATGAGATTTTAGAATTGTAGAGACCCAAAATTAAAAATATTTACTGAAGTCATACACAAGGACTTTTGCTCTGCTTTAGTTAACTTCAGCCCTATAAAACATACTTTGCAAACAGAAGCAGAAAAGACATATTCTTTAAGATAATTCTGTCTTTGGCAAAAAGATACTTCCCAGGTGTCACCTCTCTTGAACATACACAATTTATCAATACAACTTGTGATTGTATTGATATGATTTGTATGATATTGATTGATTGTATGATTTATATTACTTCAAAATAATAATCATGTCTATAGAAATTCAAGTTTAAATAAAAAATGTCATTAGCAGGAAAGAGTTATCAACATGAAAATACCAGGTACTACAGACTAAACTAAAAGGTAATGGTGCTGATCAGTACAATTCTGCAGCCATATGCCAGGAAGATAAAATGTACCTATCTAATTTAGAGAGGTGAGAAGACTATTAGAAACCTAGTTGACTTCAACTCCCTCTACAAGAACAGTAAAAAAGGGGCAACTCACACACTAGGTAAGTAGCAAAACTTGGTATTTAATTTCACATGAATGGTGAATGCTACCTTAGTAACTGAAACACTTGATTAAAATAATGTTGCTTTTTTTATCAGTAGGGAAGAAATTACAATTGAGAGATGGGCCTACTTAAATTTCAGTGATAACTAAATGTTCACGCTCCCAGAACATGAATAAAATGAACTGAACGTGTTACAAAATAGTTTTAATCAGAAAAACAACACTTCTTTGTGAACAGATGCAATAAAAATATTATTGTGACAACAGGTAAAGGTAAATTGAGAACCACTTTAAAATCAACTGCATGGGCTTCATTGTTGCCTATTTGCAACAGCCTGATACCAGCTCAACCACTGCAGGCCAGACAGGTCCAAGCTTAAAACAGATTTTGGCTAAGCTATGTAGATAATATAGTAGTTGCTTTGGGCAATTCATAAATCAGCAGAAAACTTCTATGTGTTTGCAGCAGGAAAATATATTTAAATGTTTATTACATTTTTGAGTGTAGTATGTTTCATTTCATTATTATGATTGCATAGGAGACCTGGTCTTCCTAATGTTATCTATTACTTTACAACTGATAAAAATATATTCAGATAAAGACCCTACAAAATAGTAGCAAGCTGCAACTTAATCCAGTAACATAAAAGAATCCTTTTTGCTTCAGCTCTTCCTTTACAGACAAGTTGCAATTCTCCAAGATGCCTGTTATTTACCCATGTCTACTATTAAATAAAAAGTTTCCTTATGAATCATTAAAATCTGTAAAATGAATAAAGGCACAATTCTAGTGTGAAAGGAGCTGCACATTTGAGCAAATGAGAAATCTAATATTGAGTGATCTTTTTTCAGATAGTCTGACATTCAGCAGGATCCTCGACTGTATCTTCCACAAAAGGTGCATCTTCCACTGCAAACGTACAACGCACATATTTATCAACAGCATAAGGAATTTTAAGATTAACTGAGCAGAAGACCAAGATCACTGCAATAAATACAGAAACATGACAAAATGAACAGGAATTAATCTGTAAGCGTAAACTGCTTTTTAAATGTAAAATATTAGTTTGCACTTAAATTGAATGGTATAAACCTCAGGCACTTTGCTCTGACTTTGCTTAAAGTTATTTTTCTGTCAAGTCCCACTGGAAATAGTGCCATGCTACCTGATACGCTAACATACACTCCATTACATGAAGTGAAATGGTTTCCAAACATGATCATCAATGACCACAAGTAAAATTATTATTATAAAGCAGGGTTTAAGCTCTGTGGGTTTGGCTGGTTGGTTTTGTGTTTGGTGTTTTGTTTCAATCTGCAGAGTAAAATACCAACCTATGCTAGGAAAAAAGACAGCTGGGGAAAAACTTTCCTGTTCATCTTCATGGCTTTGCTCACTGACAACTCCAGCCTCTCCAGATCCAGCCTTTAAGCTGACATCTCAGCAAGAACAGAAAACAGTCATCAGATATAAACAGGAAGATACATTCATTTATTTCCTGCGTATTTTCTGACTCCGCTAAGAAAAGTATTTAGATCAATTAAAGGAAAACACAGACATCAGAAATGTGACTTAATTGATGTTTTCTTGCCAGATTTTGAATTGCAACTGAGAACTACAGTTACCACAGCCTCCATCCAATGAAAGTCTTTTGGTCCAACAATGGAGATCACAGCAAAAGGAGTAAACAACATATACAAAGATTCTGCCACAGCTGAGAGACAAAACCCCCTACATCATTTTGCCCATTCAGCCTCCGCCCCTCATTTTTTTTTGCTATTTAATTCAGGCATTTATCTATGGCAAGTGTTTAAGTCTTAGTGATGTGATACACCATTCCTGTGAAAGTAAACCACAATCTTCCTAACACAGGAATTGTCAAGAGTAGGTAAAAATTAAGCATTCCCTCCCTTTTGCAAGGCAAAGGCTAGTTAAGTTACATAACCAAACAGTGCGATATGCAAAATAATTCTCACAAACACCCATGTCACAGTTACTCACATGTTCAGGCAGTGAAACACCAGAAGCAAGGGTGCAACAGGTGGGCTGTGACTGGGACCACAGGAGAGTAAACAGTGCCACTGTCACCAGAGGCAGGGGTTGTTCTTTGGCATCCTCTGTGGCACTATGGGTTCTCTGCTATTTAACAGTGGGAGAACAGACTGACTGGCTCCTAAGATATCCAAGGCACCTTCCCCTTGCAGCATTCTTTCTCTTACTTCTCTTTTACTCAGGTTAATGCTGGTGCCTATGTCACCTTACTAGATACACTCCTTGCATTTGCATCAGAGCATGCAAATCAAAAAGAAACCAAAGCTGCAGATGTAACTGAAAAGTTAGTAAACTCTAAACAGAAAGTAAATGTTTTAGGGAACATTTCCCAAACTTTACCAATATTTGCTGAATGTAATTATTTCTTATTCTCAACAATGGCTCATGGAAAAGTAATTTGCAGAACACGTATCTTAAAAGCATCAACAAGGTGGAAAGGAAGGGTCAGGATACAGTATCACTTTGGGTAATGTAATGAAACAAAAACGTCAGAATACACAAACATTCGAGCAATGGAGCACGCACATGACACCAACACAGATACTTCAAAAGAGACATCACTTCGTTTTGGGGGGGTTTTCATTTTCAAAAACCAGATTTGATACCCAGCCATAACACAATCTGAGGGCTCAAGAAAGAGTTTTAGCATGGTTCTGCCTCATACAATGAAAGCAGAAGATGATCATACTCATTTGGTAGAAACATGAGCATCCTTAAATTTTGCTACAGAATTTTATTCAGGTCGAGGGAATTCTCAGGAATGAGAAAGCACATGAGCAAAACTGCAGTTTTAAAGAAATAGGGATGTAATTTGCATTGCGATTAACATAATGCAAGACATATGCAGACAGACCCCACATTGATATAAATGAACAGTATTGTTTGTGCCTTACAAAACCAATCTAGGATTTTAGGATCACAAGAATGCTGGGGAAGAGAGCTTTAAGAATCATAGTGGGAGACACTACTCTAGATGTCCTCTAAGAAATCCATAAAAATACCTGAAAACAGGTCTAAGGGAAATGGAAAGCTTTGATTTCCTTCAGCTTACTTGTTACTTGCATCTACCTGTCTGATTTAGAAAGAAGTTTTCTTTTAAATTTAAACCAAGACAAGTGCAAGGTCCTACACCTGGGTCGGAGCAATCCCAGGCACATCTGCAGCTTGGGCAGAGAAGAGGTCTAGAGCAGCCCTGCAGAGAAAGCAGGACTTCAGGGTGTTGGTTGATGAGAAACTGAACATGAGCCAGCAATGTGCATTTGCAACCCAGAAACCAGCCATGTCCTAGGCTGCATCAAAAGGAGTGTGACCAGCAGGTCAAAGGAGGTGATCCTGCCCCTCTACTCTGCTCTTGTGAGACCTCACCTGGAGTGTTGTGTGCAGTTCTGGTGTCCTCAACATAAAAAGGACATGGAGCTGTTGGAACAAGTCCAGAGGAGGGCCACGAGGATGATCAGGGGACTGGAGCATCTCCCACACAAAGACAGGCTGAGAAAGTTGGGGTTGTTCATCCTGAGGAAGAGAAGGCTGCGTGGAGACCTCAGAGCAGCCTTCCAGTATCTGAAGGGGGCCTATAGGGATGCTGGGGAGGGGCTCTTCATTAGGGACTGTAGTGACAGGACACGGGGTTCAAACTTAAACAGGAGAGGTTTAGACTGGATATAAGAAAGAAGCTCTTTACTGTAAGGGTGGTGAGGCACTGGAATGGGTTGCCCAGGGAGGTTGTGAGTGCTCCATCCCCGGCAGTGTTTAAGGCTAGGTTGGACAGAGCCTTGGGTGGCATCGTTTAGTGTGAGGTGTCCCTGCCCTCACTCAACCCCTAGGGGGGTGGAACTAGATGATCCTAATGTCCTTTCCAACCCTAACTATTGTATGATTCTAAATGCAGTGGTCAGGTTGCATATTTGTACAGGAATGGTTCTTTTGGAAAAACTGGAAATACTGGAAAACTTACCTTGCTTGTTGTGTTGCATTAATTCTCATGCTCTACTTACTGTAGTTTCATCAATTCATTGAGGGGTCTTACTATTATTATTAGTTAGAGAAAATCACAACTTGGAAGCATGCACTTTCAGTGTTGTATTAGACTACAGCTCAGAACACGCTCAAACCACAGCATTCCCCTACTCACAAGTGCATTGTAGACTGAGTCATCACCTGAAAGGTGGGTGCAGACTGCACTGCTTCCATTGCCAGTGGCAGAGGAGCCAGGACAGAAGCCAGGGAAGAGGTAAAGCCAGCAAAGTCATACTTCTTTTTTAACGTAGAAGAGAATATTGCTGTAGCAACATATGTGAAAGGAGTTTCTAGATTAATTTGTTCCCCTTCAGCTTGTGACAGTTCTGCAAAGATAAATAACTAAGCATATGATTCCATGCCTAAAAAAAAGTTTATGGATGTAGACTTAGAGAAATCCCTGTAATGCCTGCAGTGCTCTGATGTTCTGCCTCATTGTGGGTTTAGTTTTGATGTTTGTTTTGCTGTTTGGGCTTTTTTAACCGGAATTACTGTGCTCTTTGAAAGACACTGGAAGGAATTCACTTGCAGGAAGAATCAATTCTGAAAATTAACAGACTGCCTAAATTGTTAAAACCCCCCAGATGGACCAAGCAACCTTCCTGTGAAGCACATGGGTACTAGAAACACAAGTAGCTTTATTTAGCCTATGGCTAAAAATAAAACAACAGGTCTTCTGTCTGTTTCCTTCTTCTACCTGGGATCAAATAAAGATTAGGAACTATGCCCAAATGACCCACATAAATTTTCTTTATTTAAAACATCGCAGAACTTTCACTGCATTTTGCTTTACTGTACACTTGCATGAGTCATACTAATAATTCCATCTTTTACAAGCTAAAAGTAACTGTAATGGCAATGAAAGGGACACTTAATATTTGTGTCATTAAGTACATTGCTGCATAAATGGCCATAAAGACTGGACAAACTCCTCTGCAGTAAGTTAAATGCTGAAGGTCAAAAGAGAGCACGTGGTTATGAACAAAGTATTTTTCCATATTTTCCCTCTAAATCAAAATAATGAAAATAAATCCGGAATGCAGGTCTTTGGAGAAATACAAAAAAAAAAAAAAAACCCAAAAAAAAATTTTAAAAAACAACAAAAAAAAAAAAAAACCGGAATGCAGGTCTTTGGAGAAATACAAAAAAAAAAAAAAACCGGAATGCAGGTCTTTGGAGAAATACAAAAAAAAAAAAAAACCGGAATGCAGGTCTTTGGAGAAATACAAAAAAAAAAAAAAAACCCAGAATAAAATTTTAAATAGCAACTTAAAAAAAAAAAATTCTTACAAATGCACTCCTCAGATCCCATTTTAACAGTTCTATAACCAGCCCAAACCAAAGGAGGCCATGCTTTGCAGAACTAGTCTCCCAAAATAAGCATGCAAAAAGGACAGTAAAATTTAAAATCCACTGCTGCAAGAGTGTATGAATAGAACAGCAAGTGACAGTTTTGTCAAACCAGCAGAAGAACATGCCCTCAATCCTTCGAGGACAGGGACTGTAGTTAAAACATGTTTGAATATAGGGACTAATCCACACTGAAAGCTTATAGATGTGGGCGCACTCTTCTGCCAACTTAACTTCAAAGGCCATGGTAGGCCATACTTCAAAAAGACTCAAATCTAAACTGTAATACAAACAGCTCTCAACCTTCTATCTCTTTTACTTTTTTCACCTAACCTAAAATCCTTTGGAAACACTGCGAATAATTAGCTAGTTAAAACAGGACAGTTGTCCTGAATGGTAGAAAGAAAAACCACTTTATGTAAACTTTAAATGGATAGTCAAACTCCAAAACAAAAGAAAGTCACCCAACAGTTGTTACGGAACTCAGCCTTCTCTGGCAAGCATGACATGGTGGTGTTAAAGTTGTAAAGGCCTAAAGATGTAAGGAAGTAAGGCTAACCAAGAACTCCAACAATCTTTTAATAAACCATCCTTGATACCGGGATTGAAAAGCAGACTATGATTCAGGATTTCAATCTTTTTTCATCAACATTGACAGCAAACTGGTTCATGTTAGAGCTGAGGAGAGAGCTCTGAGCCCAAGGACATATTTTCTATTCAGTCTAATGAAAGTGTACAGTATTTGGTAATGTGATTTGCACAGCAGAGGTATTTCAAAAAAATCACTCTCTTGATGATGACCCTGCATCCACCCAGGCAATGGACTGAGCACTCAGATGTAGCTCTAGCAATGGTCCTTCTGTACACACCCAACACTAAAGTCTCCAGATAAAAGCTCATCACAGATTTCACTACACAGATCATAGAATAGTTAGGGTTGGAAAGGACATTAAGATCATCTAGTTCTAACCCCCCTGCCATGGGCAAGGACACCTCACACTAAACCATGTCACCCAAGGCTCTGTCCATGCCAGCCTTAAAAACTACCAGGGATGGAGCACTCACAACCTCCTTGGGCAACCCATTCCAGTGCCTCACTACCCTAACAGGAAAGAATTTCTTCCTTATAGCCAATCTAAACCTCCCCTGTTTAAGTTTGAACCCAATACCCCTTGTCCTGTCACTACAGTCCCTAATGAAGAGCCCCTCCCCAGCATCTCTATAGGCCCCCTTCAGATACTGGAAGGCTGCTATGAGGTCTCCACGCAGCCTTCTCTTCCCCAGGATGAACAGCCCCAACTCTCGCAGCCTGTCTGTGTGGGAGATGCTCCAGTCCCCTGATCATCCTCATGGCCCTCCTCTGGACTTGTTCCAACAGCTCCATGTCCTTTTTACGTTGAGGACACCAGAACTGCACACAACACTCCAGGTGAGGTCTCACAAGAGCAGAGTAGAGGGGCAGGATCACCTCCTTTGACCTGCTGGTCACACTCCTTTTGATGCAGCCTCGGACATGGCTGGGTTCTGGGTTGCAAATGCACATTGCTGGCTCATGTTCAGTTTCTCATCAACCAACACCCTGAAGTCCTGCTTTCTCTGCAGGGCTGCTCTGAAAACTTCCATCTTCGCTCCTCCATCAGATGCCCTTCAGCACTTCCTCAGCGACAACCAACCCAGAAAGATGTTCACTACAGGAAGACCACTTCTGCAGGCTGGCTGCCATGCTTGTCACTGTCCTCAGACCTAGCTCCATTTCCTGCTCACCAGCACATCCACCAGCTTTCCACAGGGTGGGATCTCCACATTCCAGCACTGGGTCCCAGTAACTTTGGAAGAGCACTGTTATGTGTGAAGGTGCCTGAGAAGGTACACAGTGGTGAGTACAGCCCACTCAAAGCACAGCTATCCCTGTGTACAATGGTACAGCCTACCTGGGCTACACACTGTAAAGGGTTCTCACTGTACTGCACTCTAAGTCCCCCTAAGTCCTGTCATTGTACCTCTACCCATGCAAAGGGGTACCCATACTAAATGGTTTGTCAGGTCAAATCATTACAGATACTGGCAGCCTTGTCAGCACAACAAGGGAGCTTCAGCAGATGCTGCCATTGAGCATAAAAAGCTGAGGGCTTTTGAAGCTTGTATTATGGATTCTTTCTCTTCTTAAATTAAGAAATGAGAGGAGAGAAACTACTGTAGCAAAGAAAATAACTCAAATGCAATGTGAAGGCATCCAATTTAGACTCTCATTTTTCACTTAGATAAAAAATATGTTCTCATGAGAAACAGGATCATTGCATTTTCCGGAAGTGGATGAGTTACTGAATGCCTGCACACTAATATCCATCAAAGCCTGGAGCTGAAGTCACTTGCCAAGATATCTTACTCTCTCCAAAATCAAAAGAGTTCTTGTTGAAGTAGAGCATCAGTTGCAAGGCCTGACAGTCAATGGGCTGACTTGGAGAGGAAGCTCTTTGTAACAACCCACTAGAACAGTCCATGCAAAAACCGAGCTAAAAATACCCTTGAATTCTGTGAGAAAAAGAGTCTAATGAAACACAGTGAATTAAAATATATTTTTATGAGGATTTTTTTTTCCTCCTTTCTGGCAGAAGGAAGAAACTGCAGTCCAGAGTTACACAGCTTAGTACAGCACCCTAAATCCAAAGTTACACCACCTGCCTTCAAAACTGCAAAGTGGTCTGGCCAAGAACAATCTTACTCTTGAGCACTGCTCATGAGCTGCCATTCACGCAAATGAAAAAGGCCAAGAAGTGGGTGTAATATTTAAGCAGCATGTGCTGCACATACACAGCAATGAAAGGGAACTCTAATTCTTAGACTACAAGAACTATGCACATCTATAAAAATCCAAACTTGAGAAAAATGGAAGTGACATGCAACGCAAATATTTGCTTAATATTTATTTCTAGTTTCTAATTACAACTGATTTTTGCACTTTTCCTATGACCTCCCCTTCCAAGAGAGAAGTTAAAAAAGGAAGCACATAATTTATGTGTCTATTAAGTGTGGAGAAAGAGTGTAAGAGGCACAGCTGGCATCCACACAATTCCCAAAGTCAGAAACATGCCAAATAGCAAAGCGTTGCATGGTGGTTTCTACACAACCTCACAGAGGCCTTCTTTTAGCTAGCTATGCTACATCTCATTTATGCATCTTTTAAACCCAGATTCTCAAACAAGCCTGGGCTCAAGAAAGCATTAATAAAGTTAAAACTTCATCATTTTTTCAAGATCCTGGTTTTGCCTTTACAGACCCTAAAATTGGGTGTTACTACTGTATTTTTTTAAGAAAGAAGGTATCAAGAGTATTAAAAATATGTGAAGAAGATTTCAAGGATCTTTTATTTCCTGAACTTGAAAGCAATCAATTTATTTTTTTAAGAAACTTTTTGAGAAGTTCCAATAAAGATGAGGAAGTAGAATAAACCAGCATTTTCCATGGAAAATGTAATGAGGTTGTCACTGATCTGAACAGCATCAAAATTTCATGACTAACCTTATAAAACTGCCTTCTCAATTGCTACAAAAAAGGGAAAGGTGAAGCTTATACACTCTTATATAAGGGTGATTTTCAGCAGTCTATTGCTGAAGCTCTGGATAAACACATTATCATTGCACATGGCTCATAGCTTTCAGTAAATGAATTAATGTGGGGGTGCAACCAAAATTTTGTGGCAGTTCTATGGCAAACAACATCAGAGTTAACTTGTGGGACTAGTCAAATTGCTGGGAGAGACATGGAAACTAAGCTCGGAAATCATCACAGAGATCTGAAGCAAGATGTAGGATTACACCCTTTAGTACGTTTGAAAACCTGTACATTTTCATTGTGGAATTCAAATATTTTTCTTGCTCATTCTTTCTTTCAACATTAAAGTACCATACATGTTAGAAGATTCTGTAGGTGGCTAAAAGAATTATGTGATTATGACTTTAGAGACACTCTGGATGATTACCCGAAGAATCAAGATGAGATGTGAGGTTTTATTCTGTTTTGTCCCCTCCACCCCAGTTGATAAAGATTCAACAGCTCTGCCACTTACTTAAAACAGGGAGAACTACTAATGCGCATGACTCATGCAACAAAACCTCCAGCAAGGTACCAGACTAGAAATTCTATTTAAAAGATACAAAAAAGCTGGATGAGACTATTGAAAACATTTTGGAGAGTAGGAGGGGAACAGTTCAGAACACCTTCATAACTTCTGTATATATTGAAAAATAAGGTACAAGTTTATTTCTTTCTTATTCTGTACATGTGCAAATTAGTAACCTTGAGGGAGAAAAGTTCTGGCCTCTTGCTTAGCACCTGAAATGACTTCACCTTCCTATCACTGCTTCAACATGGTCATCACAATAAAGGACTACTACAGAATTATTTTCTAGAAAAGGAACATGGAGTTTGTGATTTTTCACTATATACTACTGATCACTTCCTTATCTACACACCTGAAATTTTATTCAGGATCTACACCGACCAAGTTCTTTAGAAACTACCCATGACGTTGCAACACTCAACACTGGTATGCGTGATTTAACCAGAGTTCTGCACAGCTGTTATCCTACCTGTAAAGAAACAATAATCAACAGTTGCATATTTTCATCTTCAAAAGAAGTATTTTTCTCCCCTAAAGATTTCAAAAACTATCAGTGCCAAGTATGGTTCATTAACACTCAGTAAGAGAAAGTCTAGATTTACATGAGCCATTTTCACATTATAACTCAATCTCCTCAAGCATATAACTTATTTTGACAATCAATACCTGTAGCTACTTTTGCGTTGTGCCAGCAGAGGAATGGCCACACTGAGTCACGTCAAAATTCTACCTAATCCATTATCCTATTTCTGCCAGTATCTCAAAGTGGGTATCTTGGGAAGAGTACAGGAATGATCAAACACATGACAACAGCCAGTCTGCAACAATCTGACACAGGGGCTTCTTAGGTCTTCAGTGAAGTCTTCTTCTATGAACTTAGTCACCTCTTGAACTGATGAAAATTTAATTTTAACATCCTGTGGCAAGGACTTCCACATACTTAACTGCCCACACTTGAAGAATAATTTCCTTTTGTGTGTTGAGAAACTGCCTGCAAGCTTCCTGATAACACAGGAAGAAAGAGTGAATTCTTACTTACTCTTTTCACATCACTCAACAGTTTTATAAATTCCATGTTACTTCTCTCAATCATTTATTATATTCTTTCTGAGATGGCGAGCAGGCACCAAGTGTCATAGTTAAGGCACAAGACACTGCTTATTTATCCACTGAGCACAATTCCTTTCTTGATAGTCCCTAATATCCTATTTACAGTCCTGTTACAGCAGTAAGCTGTGCCTTCTGTGGATCCAGTACTCTTTCAATATCAATAATAACTACACTAGATTCCATCACTAGTTGCAAAGTCTTTTTCTCCATGAACTATGTTTTACATTTATAACACTTTAATGTATATTATCTCCCTCTTGCATAATTTCTTCTGAAATTTTTCAGCAATCCCTCCATTTTACTACCCAGAGCAAATTGGCACAAATCAGAGTAACAGTACAACAGCAGGTCACACTCCCTACTCCATTTTTTTTTTCACCTGCCTCTATTTATACACTCCTCTGCTAAAATCAGGAAAATCATCCTCAAAGTAAATCCAACTGGTTAATGTTTCTGTCTCACAAGTTAAAAGCAGCACACAGAAGAGTTATGAGCAACACAGCTGTTGCAAGACAGGGCATGGAACAAACAACAGCAGAAGAACACACACACTGGAGAGGAATAACTGACCACCTTCCCTTCCTTATTTTTTGCAGTGGCAGGGACCTATCTCCCCACTTCCTCCTATCCTGGGCCTGCGAGTGGATCTGCAGTTCAGTCACATGTACAGAACCAACCTGATAGCCCACTCCTGCCATGAGTCAGCCTTGCTCCTCTTGTTCATGTAGTCATGATGATGCAGACCTGCCCTCTCCTTCCCACCAGCTCTAGCACTCCTTTATTCACTTCTTTTGGAGGTTGCTCTAGCAAGCCAAAGCATAACAAGCAAGCTGCAAATGAGTGCAAATGTGGGGATAAGGTGATGGGGATAAGACTGTGCAGAAGATGGATCAGTTATTTCAATGGTAATGAGTTGTTTGATTTGCTGCTATTAAGTATATCTTCTGAACTGTATTTGTTACAATTATCTCCCTATAAACTGTCAGGGTAAAGCTTCACAATTAACTTCGGCTGATCCAAACTGGTACTTTCAGTGAGAGGGGCTGTCCTGCCTTCTGCTTATTTCCAGGCATTTCTTTTGCCTGCATTTGTGCTTCTGCTGCTAGTTATATAGCTCCCTATCCCATATGAAAACCTCCTCCCATGTTCTGTGGTAATTTTCGAGCTGATCGAACCTTGATCCAGTTGACTGCATCAGAAGCACCAGTGCCAGCACTAGAGAAGAACAGAAAGAGAAGTGCTGGGGATAAGGTCAGACTTTAAATGTGGGCTTAAGCTACCAGCAGAACTGTGCTCTTGAACTGTGTTTTCAGTATGAAGTATCTTCTTCATGAATTTTTACACAGAACCTTAAAAACTCTGCAGTAACACATACGGTAAAAATGGCTTAAAAGATAAATACAAATGGTTCATTATGGACTTCTCATGAAGAACAAAACCTTGAGGTTACAATAAGCCTGGGTGACTCACCCCATCATTTCTCCTATAATACTGAAACAATTACACTCACGAATCTTCTTATACTCTCAGTCTGTACAGTACAGATGTCTTCGTGTTGAAAAACCATTAGCATCCTATGTGGGTTTCAACATCATCTTAACTAAGCCTTACTGATCTGATTTGTATTACATTCTGCATTATAAAGTCTAATAAAGAAGAAACAAAAAATTTTTAACAGATATTGACTTTAATAATGTAGCAAATCTATAAACCAGTGAAAATTTTATAAAGATGGGAATTATCTCTATTTTGAGCTGAGATAATTTTGCCAGAGATAGAAAACTCTTACATTTTACTGTATTAACAGGATTCCTTTGCCAGGTGTTGTCTGTCTTCTCAGAATGAAACTGAATCGTGCAATATTTTTAGTCACTGATATTTGAACTATGATTTCTCAGGTCCCTCCTGTTCCAGAAGAGAGTAAATGGCATCACCTTTCCTAAGTCACCTTGTCAAAGGCTCAGTGAATTGCAAATATTCTTTCCTATCTCTAAACAGGACTATCAACAAGGCAGCCCTCCTGGAGTTACTAAGCCTTAAATCAAATGCCACTTCTTTCTAGCATGATCTAGCTATGTACCATCGTAACTTTAAAGCCTCAGCATCTTTTCTGCAACGAAAATACAACAGGTTTTAGGCACAGTGAACTTTAAACAGTTGTTATGGTCTATAATGGGTGCTTTCATGTTTCAAATGAGTCTTTGATGGCATTCAGAATCTCTAACTCCTGGCTGATATAACCAGATCACAGAAATGGGCAAAGACACACAAGATCATTTTCTAGGGCTTGGTTCTGGTCCGTTCCTCTCTCCCCCACCCTCCAGTTCACAAATCTTTTATTTCAATGTTACTGTTGAACTAGGATCAGTATTCAGGGAAATTTTCTGCTCCAAGCCTTTTAAAAAACCTACAGTACGATTACAAATGGGAATACCTTTTCTCATTCTACAAATAACCATGCCACACATGATACACTGTGTTATGCTGTGCATACATCATTACTTGACATGAATTGTAACAGGATTGCCAATGCCTTGCCTCAGCAATAGCTTCAGTTTTAGATGTACAGAGGCAATCCACCACAGAAGGTGTGCACCCTTCATAGGTGAAAATGCTACACTAGTAACCCGTCTACAGCTGAACTAAACTAATTGAAACCTCAATTTGTCCCCCTTCACTTTCAAGAATTAAGTCCCTGCTTTGGTTGATTGTAATTATTGTTCCCCCAATATGCCACAAGTCCCTGGACAGTGAAGGTGTTACTGCACCTTACACAATTTCCTTTCAATATCAATGCCTGCATTATCTGAACTTTGTCAAACAGAACCAGAATGCTTAAAAGCCCATTCAGTGCCACTGCTGTTAGGAAGAGCTCCTGAGACAATAAATTACATGCCTTCTACTACACAGATTAATTGCTGATGATGGTGTACGAAATTGAAGAAGATGCTGGATTAATTAATGCTGAAGAGAGACTGTAAAAATAGAACCCATCAAAATGCAAGGGCAACCAGCTATCCTGGCCACTTCTGGAGAGAGGTGGTGAAATGTCATGTTCATGATGTTCCTAACAAACACCCAGAATCCAGAAAAAAGGAAAAAATAAAACACCAACCCAAAAGTCTCAACTTTCACTCACCAAAAATGGAAGGAATTGGGTACTAAAGCTCTACAAGAGCAAATGAGCCTGTGCTTTGTAAGTGAGCTCTTCTTCCATGTGGGCCTTCACGTAGTGGCTTTGTAATTTCTGAGTGGGAACCATATACCCAAGAATACTTGATTATTTTTCTTACTATTGTCTCATTTTAATGTACATTAAACCCAAAATATCCAAGCAGTATGTTAGTCTGAAAATCTCATTATCTAATTGTTAGGGTGAAAGAAATGTCTACCTACATAGCATGCAGACATTAGAGGAATTACTACATAACTCGGTTATGTTGAAGCGAGGGCAGAGGAGACAAAAGATTGGCCTAAGGAGAAACGCTGTAGCAGGATGACCTATCTCACTTGCCAAAACTGTTAGGCTGAGATCAGCCCTTCTCACAGAACCATACAGAAGAGGTATTTATCCTTTGTATTTTGGGAAGCATAAGGAATCTGTGTAAGCTTGTCATGTCTTAGATACTAAAATTTCATTACAGAATTTGCCAACTGGAAATCTAGGAAATATCCACCTAGAAGACAGCTGCGACAGTGTAAGATATCACTAGCTCTCCAGATACCTGTCTGCACCAGAAATCAGCTTTCCTGTAGGAAAGTAAACAGAAAAGGGAACTAACACTATACCCAGAATTAATCCATCTTTAATCAGAGACTGATTTCCTAACAAGCCTACACAGACCCGAGGACAGCAGCAGTGCTGCCATATTAACCAAGCAGTCCTCATGCTACCTGCTGACCTCCTCATGGGAGTGCAGACACACGCACTGAGCACCTCCTAAAACCTTGAGAACATGTAGTATTTCCCACTGTAACATCAAAAATGCCAAGAGAGCGCAAGGCACATGAAAAGGTAAAATCAAAGTATTTTAAAACCAGTAAAGAATCATCATAACCATGCCTTAGTTTCTTCACTGCCCCATTACCTCAGACATGACATGGAGAAAAAAAAATGGCACTGGTTCCAAGAATGAGCAAATTGGCCTCCAAGTTCAAGCAGTACAAACACAGCAGCATTTGAGAATGACACACAGGCCTTTTGCTTTCACTGTTATAGGTTGGCATCATTTCAGACGCAGCACAATCAGATCCTGAGGGAGAGTAATGGCTCCTGGTGCTCTGCCTAAAACCCTAAGGGCAATTCAAATACAGTTATTGGTGAGTCCTGGAGGGAGATAGATCAAGCTTTCCTCAGGCAAGGATATTATAATCATCAACATAGGTAAAAGCTAGAAACAGGAGTACAAGATGGAGACAAGCACTTACAGTCAGTGTGGGTGTGAATTAACACAGCTCACTGAAATCAAGAGTTATACCAACCTCAGTCAATAACTGTTTCCTTTACCTAACGTTTCAGTGTTTGCCAACTGCACGTATAGCAACAGTGGGGACGAGGATAAACAAAGTCAACAAAACAACACTGAGGTGTTAAGACTGACTTACAGTGCAATAGAAGCCCAGGTGACCTTTTAAATTCAGCATCTTTTGTTAAAAAAAGGGCAAGAAATACTCAACTAAGTCAAATACATAACAGATTTTTTAAGGATGTGTTGCATTCACATGCATATATATTTATGCTTTACAGGAAATCATTAAACATCATTTCTTAAAATATTCTCAAAACCAAAAACTCAGAGGAGCGTGTATGTGTGTGTGTGTAATCCTTCTCTTCAAAGTGTATAGACATGATGTCTTTCCACCAGTCACCTTTGTTTGGAAGAAACACATACACACATCTTCCACACTGAGAATTGCTGTCTTTAAGAAAAATCAAAACATTTGATAGAAAACTTTTAAATGGACAAATCACAATCATATGATCAAAGAGAGGTGAACATCTCCTGTCAGTAAAACAGCTCCCTTTTGTGCTTTTATCATTAATGAACCTAAGTACATCACAACACCACCATCATCTTAATTATATTTACGGATTCCAGCTGAAGATGAGCTTGGACTGTTCTGAAGTATGCAGATACAACAGTGTGCAATGGATTAAAACTGTTACGCTTTTTTAGAAACCAAGATAAAAAAAGAACCCTAAACAATGCACACTATGAATTAAGCAAAACACTACATGTTCAACAGATTACAGAAAAATTTAGCTAGTCTGGAATAGTAATGAGCAATATCTAGACATTTGCTAAACTTGACTTGCATAAAGCCCATAAAACTAAGAAAAGATACCTACAAAAGATATATTTATTACTGTCTCCTCCTATATGCAATAACATTTGCTGCCCCTTAACACGAATAGTGCATTTCCCTGATTTCTAGTAACTGCCTCTCCTCCTAAGATTTGCATTTTGCAGTGAAATCAACATATACAATATAAATGCTGACTTACAGACTCTCAAGTTTTCACCTTCCCATCCAGCTGGTGATTCACCCATCAAAGCACCTCCACTGACACTTTGTCAACATCCTCCACACTTCTACACAACAGCAATTTCAATCCTTCAATCTGGTGCAAGGAAGCCAGTCTGTATTCCATTAAGTTCTAGCAATTTCTATTAGATGCAATGAAGTAACACTCTAATGAAAGCAGACTTTTTTGTGAAATTGTAAGATTGAATGCTAGCAGCGGTAATAAACCTGGAAAAAAATAGACACTTTAAGACTTTCAATCCTCACTTACATTTTAGGTTACAAAACTTTGATTTCCAACTCCAGAAGACTTGATTAAAAAAGGACTAGATTACTTGG
>NDXB01005770.1:0-17647 GCA_002631895.1 Agapornis roseicollis | reverse complement strand
GCACAAAATAGGAACTGTAAGTTTAAAAAAAAAAAAAAAAAAAGATGTTTTAGAAGCAGCTCAGAGAGCCAGGAAGTTGCAAGTCTCAGAAGCTTTCATGAGTTAAGGAAGATAACATGTATGTGAGCTCCAGCTAACTCATACAAGGCTAGACCAATGGAGCAGGGCAATGAAGCATCATGCAATAACCTAGTCAGGTCTCCTAGAGAAGGCAGGCAGTAATTTAGAAGGAGGGAAAAAAACCTCAAACATACAGGACAAACTAAATCTAAACACCCTTGCCCTAAAGAAGTCCAGTAAAGACCTGGCAGAAGCCTGGGAGCCTGATCCTAAAGCAGCTCACACCTGTCCATGAGAAATTCCTGACCAGAGCTATTTGCAGTAAAGGGCAGGAGTCTTCAGATGCCACATGATGTGACCTGGGAACAAGCTGTTAAGTCCAGAGAGGGAATAAAGGTATTCTAGCATGCATAAAGACTTTTTTTGAAAGTTGTATTTTAGGTACAGCATTGTTGTTCTAAAAAAAAAAATCCTGCCTGTGATCAAGCTGCTGTCTAAAGAATTCTGTACTTGGCTTCAACCAAGGGTGATGTTTGGGCTGAAAACCCTCCTTTTAGTCTAAGTAAAAAAAAAAAGGAACATTGGGTCTTTCAACACAACAGCTGTAAAAAATAAATAAATAAACGGGAAAGAAAAACACTGTCCAAAACACACATCAAATCCAGTCAAACTGCAAAGTGTGTGAAGAGTTAAAAATTTTATAAATAACAATCACAAAATCAAAGGAGTTGGGGGAAGCTGTTGTAGTTATTTGTGCCTCTGTGTTTAACACAGGAAAAAAAACCCAGCAAAACTGCTGTGTGATCTCCGGAGAGATAGTTGAGCGGGGAGGAGGGTATGGGTGTTGGTTTTGGAGTTTTAGGGGTTTTTTTTACTACAGTACTTGCCAGACAGGCAGACTTGAAAACATCAGCAAAATAGCTGCTTGTTGCACTTGGTTTCTACTCTGCTCAAGCAAAGAGAGCTCTGTTTACGTGCTTCATAAATAAACAGGACTGTACGTACACACAAAAAGAATCTCACAACCCTCAAATGACATAATCTATTTCTGTTCCTGAGAAGAGCAACTTGACAAAGCCTCAAGTATTAGCTAGCTCTTGGGCTCTTATCTTAGAAATAATACATGCCAGGTTTTCTGAATACAGATGTCAGATAGCCAAATATTGGCTATTACACATTGTGGGTCTGTGGGTTTTGCCTGCTTAGCTACCGTGAAAAGGAATTGAGCAGTATCTTGATGCTTGCAGGTCAAATTAACGACTGGTCTCCTTGTCCACCCATGAAGATATTACTTCCCTTTTAAACAAGGATGTATGATAGCTTTTTGCCTGCTTTAAATCTGCCCAAGAAATACTCTTCCATTCCTATTACCAGACAGCTATTTTCTCGACCAGAACACATAGAAGCAGAATGTCTAGTTGCTTTATGTTCCAGAACTCCTTACTATTATTATGCATCCCTGCACTATCTACCTCAAATGGGTTCTGCAACAAGCAGAGGACAAGTTCAGCAAAGCAGCAACTACTTGCTTGTGGTCATTGCTGAGCTTTGCCTCTGTTACATGTATGATCCTAACACCTCCAGCAGGTCTACATCAAAAGCAGAGTATATATTTAACACACTGTAAGGAGATACTTCACCTTTCCTTTCCAGAATACAGGTCTATAAACTGAATAGGAGTTCAGTAGCAGACAAAACTGCAATGTTAAATTTCCGTAAGACTGTGAAGTAGCAGCAAAGGAATCGTGCATTTTGTATCCTCAGCTGATGTCAGTCTTTTGGTTGCCCATGTCAGACCTAGATCCAGTTTTAGCAGATGCTTCATGGCCCCTGGGAGACCAGTGTCAGGTTATCTGATTAAAGGCTAATCATAACAGAGACAGACCTCACAAGATCAGTGGAAAGTAGGTAGAGAAACCTGATGAGTGAAAATGGAGCACCTGAATCAGCTATTCCCAAGACCATCAATTAGACCATGCTCCTCCAGCATGAAATCCACCAAGATGAATAAAGGAGGAAACTCTCTCCCCAGAAATACCTTGAAAACTAAAGTTTACTCCCTTAAGGAGTACAGGACTTATTACAGGATGTAGGAAGGAAGAACATTAGGGATTATGTAAAATTTATCATGGGATTGTGAGAATATGCAAGACATTATGAAATGTTTAAGGAAAAGCACTTGAGGTGGAGAGACAGGGATAAAGGTGAATGAAGAAGAAACAAGTATGAGAAAAACAGCAGGAAAAAGGGTCAAATGTGACAGGCTCAGTGCAAATGGGAAGTTGGCCACTGCACTTGTCTGAGCCCTGCCCTTGATCATGACAGTCTATCCTACATTGTCATTAAACCCTATTTCTGTCATCTTTGTGGATGTACTTTCTATTCTGAGTGTGTGTATGAACTCAAGCCAACTTTAAGCCAGACTAGCCAGCAAGTAGGTAAGAGGTCTAAGTACCAGCAACTGGAGTGAGAACACAGCCCTCAGAGGTTCAAGGGTCTAGGTACCGACAACAGGGGAAGAAAACCAATACGTCAAAGCTTCAGCAACTACCTAGACCACTTAGAACTAGGAGACCTGCATAGCATGTAAGTGAGTTTCTGTGAAAATTCCACTAGAGAACATCCATCCTGAGGAGCTGGAAAGGAGGAAAAGGCTTGGGCCTTCCGTAGAGTTCTTGAGTGCTCTGTAGGTGTCACTAAGAGCACTAGTTTGAGTCTCTGTTGATCCGTGTGGCCAGCTGCTGTATGGAAGCATGTTTACACACATGCATCCTTATTGGGAATAAGTCTCATTGCTGGCTGGCCCTAGGGACACAGAACCACAGCAGCCTTGTGCTTACCGATTTAGCTGGGACAGGAGATATACCTCTGGGACCCACAGCCTCCACATTTGGCTACCTCTAACAACTGGCATGGGTAAAAGGGCACACACCTTTAGCAAGTTTCTTAGCAAAAGCTATCAGTTATCAGTAACACTTTGAAGGTGAAGTGCATAAACCTGCCTTAGACTGGAGTTTGGGGTACTCTGTACCTGCCTAAGCTGTTCTGGTATCTACTGGAACACACTCCACACAGTTTTGCTAAGACATCTGCTAAACCACTGAGTATTTAAATGATAGTAAAAAAAACATATCAGCATTCTCAGGCACCACTCTACTTCAACTGGATGTCTTCTGGTGCTTTTAATAGCCCTTGAAATTCCTATGTGCTAAACACAGTTGAAAGGAATCTTAACTGGATCTTTCCTACCCACTTCCTTTTCAAGACAGGAATCAACTGTATACCATCACAACAGAAGAGTAACACAAATAAGGCAAAAATACAGACAAAACAAAGTAGATATTCAGTATGTTCCTGCAATTCAATATACAAGTTTGCCTTGGGGAAACTTGTAAATAGATTTCCATCAAGAGCAACAGTACCTTTGACTACTAGTGGTCTGCAAAAGAATTCCTGCACTCTCTGGCAGCACGCTATAGCCAGAGTCCCCAAAGAAGAGGACCTGTGCTAATTCATCATCTCAATAATGCACCCAGAGATACCAAAAGTACCTGTGAGAAGGGGAAAACTTTTTCCTTGATCACCAGTAATTTCAAAGTTCTGCATTCTTTCACTTCTGTTGTGAAACTAAGTGTTCTGAGGAAGGCTCTATCTTTTTTCATTTGGCCTTCTAGACTGATACTCTGAAACATTAATTACCTAGGAAGAAGCCAAATGAGACTTCAAATATATAAAGACTGTACTCTTATTCATACTGTATTAGAAATGAAATGTTTTAACTGACAAAAACGTACTTCTGAATCACTGTGGTTGATCATTTTTCCCGTACCTCTTAGGGAGGTCTTGGTCCAAAGCTGTATTAGTCTTCTTGGAAGCAGACACTTCTCATATCTATGACACCAAGCAGCAGTGGAAATTCCTGATTCTTCTCACATATGCAACAGGAGCCGTCAGAAAGGCTTTACACTGTCACACTGGGGATGACAAAGCACCACACTGAGGAAACTACCACATGTGGTCTCCCTGTGTGTAAGGTAATCCTTTTATAGAGGGAGCAGAGTTAATCCCAAACATCTTCCATTCCAGCTCATAGCATGGAATAAACAAAGGTTGATACATCTGTTTGGTATGTGGACATGGCAGGAACTGAATGCTTTTGTGGGCAGTGGCCACAGCAGCTCTAGATGACAGACAATGACAATATGCAGGTCCTGATGCTGGATACAGAATAACAAAACAGCTGTCCACTGAAACCAATAGGAATTTCAAACCCCTTTTCCACCTCCACAGAGAAATCACTGCTGAATATCCCAATACAGAAGTTACAAAAGAAAATAACATGGTCTCTTTATAGTAGTATTAATAAAAAAAACAATTTTACTAGTTCTGCCAAAACTACTACTATTTAAGCTCTGACAACACAAGCACATAGCTTAAGAAGAGTTTCTGCACTAATACAGCCTTCTTTGCTCCCAGAAATGTAATACACTCCCCTATTTCCATGCACATTAGCACCAAGCAACACAAGTGAGGACAAGTCCTTGCCTTCTTAGGAAGGCAGTGAACATCCCAGTAGATTTGGGGCATAGGAAGCTGCTTCATGAAAACAAAGCTCTGAATTCTTAAAATGTTTCATGTTACTCCAAGGACATTTTTCAGTATGAGAAGTAGCTTTAAGGAATTATTTGCCCTTATACAGAATTACACTGCTCCAGGTTTTGAAAAAAATTCTTCAAGATTAACCAACACAACACTAAAATACACGTTTCAAGACTTTCAAGAGAAGAAAATCCTATCTTTTATTAATGAGGGTATCACCAATTTACAGTTGTTTGCTGTTTTAGCAGACAAGAAAATAAATCTCACCCTGCTCCGTTCTTGTGAGAGTACCTGCAGTACTGCAACCAGGATACAGACCTGCTCGAGCAAGTCCAGAGGAGGCCACAAAGATGATCAGAGGGCTAGAGCACCTCACCCTACAGAGACTGGCTGAGAGAGCTGGAGTTGTTCAGTCTGGAGAAGAGAAGGCTTTGGGAGACATTCTGGGAGATGCTAGAACAGCCTTCCAGTATCTGAAGAGGCATACAAGAAATCTGGAGAGGGACTTTTTACAAGGGAATGTAGTGACAGGACAAAGGGGAATGGCTTTAAACTGAAAGAGGGGAGGTTTAGATTAGCTATTAGGAAGAAATTCTTTACTGTGAGAGTGGTGAGGCTCTGGCACAGGTTGCCCACAGAAGCTGTGGCTGCCCTATCCCTGGCAGTGCTCCAGGACAGGTTGGACAGGGCTTTGAGCAACCTGCTTTAGTGAAAGGTGTCCCTGTCCATGGCAGGGGGTTGGAACCCAATGAGCTTTAAGGTCACTTCCAACCCAAACCACTGTATGATTCTATGATAAAGTTACACTTAGCACACACTTACCAGTACAGAGAGGTTATTTAAAATGCCTTCTGAACATCTTATTAAGCACAGTGGCCAAAACGTCATATAAACAGAACATCTGCATAGGATGTGGTTGTTTGTAGCATATGTAACAGGCAGAGCATGAAGTTGCACACATCTGTTTTACAATTGGAGATTTGAAGAATAAAAAGAAAGAAAAAGTCTGAAGCAAAAGAAAGAGAAATAGCAAATCACTATCCATATAGTCACAAAGAGTAGCATGAGTTTGGTAGGCATCTCAGAGGAGATGACTTTCCCATTTGTTTTTAAGGTAACAGTGACTGTCTATAGATTTTTTCAGAGAGTTTACCCAAGCCTTAAGAGGAGTCTTGATGGAAACAGAAGCACCTGGGGCAATACTGGCACAGGAGTGTAAAATTCTGGAAAACACAACTAGTAAAAGACCTTCTGGTCACAGTATCTTTTGAACAGAACAGGTATTTTCCAATCCAATGAAAAGACTAATCCTCTTAACCGTATGGCAGGATTCACAGCCCCTCATGAGCTGAGGGATGCCACAGTCTTCTGATAATATGCTTATAATACACAAAATATGCAGCAAAACAGAATGCCTTACTTGGCATACATTTGCTTAACATGTTGCTTTGTGTCTCTTGGTAACTACATCAATTGCATATCAATGAAAATACACAGTGTATCACAGTAAATTTACTGAATTTTATCAAGTACTAAATACTTTATTCTTCATTTGTAAGTACATAATGTGAAGGTGCAGAAAACTACTAACTCATACTGTATCACACCACTGTGACATAGAAACACAAGTCATCTGGCATGGGTCCATACTGTCTCATACAATCTATCAGGTAACGTTCCCCCACCATCTGTCAGGAGGTTTGGTGTGGACATTTTAGTGAAGTCAAGATTAAGGCAGTGATTAAGCAAGAAGTTTCAAGTCATGAAACAGACTGAATTTGCGATACAAAAGGCTTTGCTAGAAATTATCATGCAGTAGAGCTGAAATACATGATTACATCAAAGTATATCGTTGAAGTCACAGTTTTCAAGTATTTTACATGCATATTTTTTAAGCCACTGTTTTAATCAACACTCGACTGCTTCAATTAGTTTCCCCTGAACAGTTCCCATATAGGAAGATCTCATACAACCCCCCAGCATCTAAATCTCTCCCTTTCCCAAATTTCTGTAATTCCAACAGTAAGTGCCAAACCCCAGTATTTGTGTTGTCAAGAAGGTGTATCAGAAACAACCTTGTAATAACTGTTACAAATAACTGCATAATAAAAGGCTCACAAGAAAGGAAGAAAACAAAAACAAACACATCTAAACAATACCAAGTCATGAACAGAAGATCACTGACTAGTAGGGATACTAATGATATATTGCACTTGTCATGAAATACCAAAGACATTGATTTTCTTGCATATATCAGAAATATCAGACAGATATAAAATCATCACTGAAAAATAAAACACACTGCAAATTCTCAATCTTTTCAAAGCCTACTGATGAGCTGATATAAGCACTACAAATTCTAAAATGACTGCTGTGTCCCCTAAAAATACCACCTCAAGTGAAAAAGCTGCTCTGCAACTGGCTGCTTCCACAGACTATTTCCTTCTCTTTTTTTTTCCCTAGACTAGCACGATGGCACATTGCAGCATCCTTCTCTCTACATCCCTTTCACACTTCACTTAAAAGCCTTGCACTCCAAAACAATGAGCCTGTGAAACCTTTCATATGAAAAATATATAAAACATAGGGTTCTGTTTGGTCCAATTTTAGTAACCTAAAATTAAGTATCTAGTCTAAGAGAGCTATAGAGGCACACTGTCACTGAGCAGTGTTTAGAAAGTGCCTCCTTGGAGAAATAACTTAGGGCCCACATTAAGATAGGATTATTTCCTTCCTACTTCCAAGATAAAATACAATGAACAGCAGTATTAGCATGCAAGTCTGAAATAAAGGGGGGAAAAAATATATACTCATCATTGTTATTGGTATCTTATTTTAAACAAAACTGAAAAAGTTCTTTGACTAATAAAAATAAATTCAGACTGCCTCAAAATGGAAGTGAGGTAATATTTCTTTTACACTTAAAAAAAAGTAAAGCAGGAAGACAGCTAAAGAAAAGATGGCATTTCAAAATTTGCTTAGAAGTTAGTGGAATTGATGAAATGGTTGCATTATTTTGACAGTATTTATTGTTTCAGTGTTAGTTACATAAATAACAATAGAATTATCTTATAATGCCCTATTATTTAATAATTATTCCAATACATTTATCTGATACACAGCAATGTCAATGCAAACTAAATGTTGTGAACTGAAGTTTCTTCTACTTTTAAACATGTGTTTTATTTCTGTTCTTCATTATGTGTGACACTTCTGCCTCAGGAGAAGTAAGGCATCCACAATTACATTAAATAAACCCCTCCCTTTCCTAAATCCAAAAGAATCCTTCAACATCATAAATTTGTTCCACATTGCCTCTTACATCAATTAACATTATGCCTCTTAGAAAAGACAGGACACAGGCTCCAGCTTTCTTCTTCCTCCTCACTATTTTAGATTTCTTTCTCCTTTCATTTATCTCTGACTGCATTCCTGGTGCGATCTGATGAAGAAACCACGTAAAAGCACTAATACATTATTTTGCTCTGCAAAGATTAATCTCAAAGAGAGAGAGAGAGAGGTATACATGGCCCAAGGCTAAAGAAAAAAATAAAACCTGAACAACACAAAAACAAACACACAAAGACAACAGTCGTCCTCAAAACTTGCACCACCCCACCCCAAATACTTCTGCATATTGAATGACAAACTTTACGGACCTACTGTCATTTGAAATATGAAATCCCTCAAAATGATGAAAATCGAATCATACACACTCTGGTTATCTACTTTAAGAATGCTCATGAGTGGCTGCTATTAATTTCCTTTTAAAAAACAGTGAAGCAGAAATTCACTTTAAAGCAGCCTGGACATGTAGCCTTTGCACCAAGACATAAAAAGGCAGGTCACATATTTCAGACTTCTCAGCCTTGCTAACAACCTTTACCACTAAGTATCCTGTGGTCAAAATGCATTGCTACGATTACATAAATTTAGAATCCAAAAGTCACAGCTAAAAAATTACTGAGTTCTCTGTACTAAAGTTTCATAAAAAAGAAAAATACTATATGCACATTAGAATTGGAGTCTAAAGAGTAGAAAGTGGTCCAGGTGGAAGAACTGACTTTTCACAAAACAAAAGGGAAACCACAAAGCCCTAAAAAAGGCAAAATAAGAAAATCTGCACAGCTCAAAGCATTGACTGTACTGTGCATCAGAACAGTTGCATGAGAACTCATACAACAGAAATGAAAGTATTTTTGCTTTCTGGGGGGGGTCCTGAAAGACTGTTCTCCTCCATTTGGCTGCTGCTACTTGCTTTCTAATGATGCTTGCAAGGCTGGCGAAAGTAACCTCAGACAGCCTCCACTGAAACAGGGGGGAACATGGTAGTTAAATTACTGCTTAGTAGATAAAGAAACCAGGTGTGTGCTGCATTGTAAGCATGCTGTAGGAAAACACTTCCACACTATACTTATAGCTTAGACATCCAAACAAATCAATTCTGTGTAACAAGCTCCAGGTTACCTGATCCACTGTAGCATTCATGTGCACACAGGCATCCGCAGTTACCGGGGTTACTTTATCAACAAGGAGGGAGGACTTTGCCACAGGCTGTTAACACATACAGCAGCAACATTAACTACTCGGAAATCTAGGCCCTACAGATGCTGCCTGATTGTATCTACTTAATGAAATATCCCATAACACACGAAAACACACCTATCTTATCCCCTTCATCTGCAACTACCATTTTTCTAGGGTGCAGGTAGGGGAAAGGAAGGCTGTCACTATGAGTTAATGCCTCTAGTTTGTAATTATTTACTTTTCAAGGCTGAAATGTCCCTAACAACTCAGAGGATCCTCTACAAAAGGGTTCATCACACTGTCTTGGTAATGTCTCCTAAAAGCCTCTTAAAATCAAACCAATCAACTATGCTAAGAGAATGCTGCGAGATTTCTAACATGCTGATCTTCCAGAACAGCCAAGCCATCCATTATATTCCAGCTTCCTTCTCAGTTGTGGGGTTTTTTTTCCCCCCTAGAACAGGATAACATCTTGAACTTTCCAAGTGAGCAAGAAAACCTACAAACTGTTAAACTGTCTTGTAAAAACAAAAACCAACCAAAGAAAGAGACAAATAATGAGCTTCTCTATTCCCATTTCATGTTTCTGTGAATGCACAGAGCACCTCCTCTCCCTCCCCTCCTGCTATGCAAGCACTGTCTAGCAGTCTACTAGTGTGGAAAACCAGAAACAAGCCATGGACTCTTTCAGATCTTCCACCTGACATTTCCGCTTAGAGAATTCAAGCTTCTCAAAAAGTCCAACCATCAGAAGCAAGGGTAAAAACTAGTAATAAAATATGAAAGCAAGAATTCCCTTTCTGTGTTTGTCAAACACATGCATAATTTCGTGTTTGCATGGTATGAACACACTCTGCAATTTTGCTATAGAGCAGACTGAGGACAGTTTTAGCAGTTCAGACTCTGAATACCATAATATTTATTTAAAAAAAAACTTCTATACAGTAATTTTAAAAGGGCCTTGAAAGGAACTGGCAGCTAATAGGAGAGACAGCACTGTTTCATAACAGCTTGCAAAAAAATTCCATCTATTTTTAGATACTTGAAAAGAATGTGGTTATTAAAAAAAAAATCTCAGATTATACATAAAGTTGTTTTCATTTACAACTGACCACACAAATCATGCAGCTGACCTGTCAATCTCCAGATGAACAGTACCATGTATTTACATCCTCAGAAGAAATCTAGGTGCATATATAAATTAACATTCACATTTTAATTTTTACTACACAATAAAGCACCATGCTGTTATAAAAATATTACTTTTTAATGAATGGCATTTAAATGGATCTCAGACAAATGCAGCATTTTCTATTATAATCCTTCACAGGGGGACTTACTTGCCTCAGACTACCATCAGGTCAACAACAAGCACATTTTGTCCAAAAACAGGCTGATCAGTTTTCAGGTGCTGTATGACATCCGTATTTATAAAATAAATATCTATATTACATACCAAATTCCTCCACAGCAATGCCAACAAAAGCTCTTCCAAAAAATCAAGTTAACACCTGTTTCCTTTACTATTTTCATCCCATCATCCTCTACATTATCATCACCATTTTATTAGTCTTGTATTTAAAAATTTCAGGCATCAGGGTGGGACTGAGGTAAACAAATAAACCTTTACGTTTTCATTCATGATTCTGAATTTGGGATAAATAAATAAATAAAATATCTCTCAACGCTCTTCTTATATTTCTCCATTTTGGTAAGGTGACTTAACAACCCATTCCCCCCCACCATTTTCAGTATCTCTCAACGCTGATATTTTGTTATACTACAGCTGGTGAAAGGCAATGCAGTTTGCTTCTGCGTATCTCACACAAATATACTTATAAATCTAATTAGGCTGCTCATTTTGTTTTTTAAAACCATGCCACACAGCATTCGTTCATTCTGAAAGATGCCTTTTAGCCTGCTTCCTTCAGACAGCTTTCAGTGCATTATCATGTCTTTCTATACTGAGCCACTCATTAAAATATACTTCAGAAAATAATTTCAGCTAAGCATACAGTTTGAGTGCTTAAATATGGGGGTGTTTTGCCAGTGTTCAATGTTAACACAGCAAAATAGAACATCCAGATGTGGTTTTTTTTGCATACAGCCAAAAGGATTAGTGTAAATTATTTGGGAGAAAATAAAAAATCTGTTGCTTTAAGTGATTCTGAAAATACAAATCTCTCCTAGAATTCAGCTGCAAGCAAAGGAGGAGTGAGCAGGGCTAGATCACTGAAAATCAGCAAAATAATCAGCAGATTATGTCAGAAAACTTAAATGTGCGTTTAGTATCCCGGAATATTTCTTAAAAATGGAACAGCTAATTGAAATTGTAATAATCTGATTGACAGGTAAAATAATTGCTTTAAAAACACTTCTGAGTCATTTTGTCCTTACCTGCAGGCATGAACCATTACTGCATGCAGCGACTGCTCCATTTCCTAGCACAGACTTGAACAAGGATCACATCTATCTTACAGAATGTGACTAATTGGAGGATTTGCGATTCCTGAGCTACTTTGCAAAGGACACTCCCTTTCCACATAACAGGACATGAAACGCTTCACCAAGTTCTATTGCCTATGCATCTAAATTGAAAGGAACCTTTTGCAACCGTGGAACGGTTTCCTGCAACACAAGAATGCGAGGTCTTTAAAGGCGAATTTAGAGATGCTGTTTGCACGGCAGCGGGATGGAGCAGGGTCTGCAGCACCAGCACATACAAGCCTGCTGTAGCACAAATTGCATGCTACAGCCAGGCAGGCTTCATTAAAAATAACATAATAAAATCTCTGCAAAAACCGCACAAAGCTTTACCAAAACGAGAGGTTCGATGGATGCGGTACAATAACCAGCATGCAAAACATACAGAACGCCAGCAAACGTGCCGAGGGAAGGAGCAAAGCCCTGCGCGCTGCTCGGCAGTGCTACACCATGAACCGCTCATGCAGGAGATGCAGCCGTACCTTTCTGAAGAGGACGACTTCTCAGAGTTAACTGACATCAGCAGCTCAATCTTCTGCTTGATTTCTGGAAAAATCAGAAAATATTCACAACCGAGACCGCCTGCCCTCGCTTTCCACAGCCTTATTGCCCAGGCGACTCCGCTTCCCTACGCCCTTTTGTCCGGGAGGAGGCCGCAGGACCCGGCGCCTGTGCGAGCCCGGCCCAGCCGCGCTGAGGGGACGAGGCGAGAGGCGCCGCGCAGGACCGCGCACATGACTGCGCACGGCGGCGGGCGGAACCATTCCGCGGGCGGCGGGGGGGGGGGAGCGCCTCGCCTCAGCGGCAGCCGACACAGCTGCCGGGCGAGTCCTACCGCAGCTGCTGCCAGCGGGCGCGCGGAGGGGAGTTCCTGAGGGGGAAAATCCCGAAACAAAGGGTTTATGGCACGGAGGACCTTCCCTGTTCCTTATCTGAGCTGTATCGGGCACCCTCGAATAGCTTCAGATCGAGAGCCCTGAAAAATATGGCTCTTTGAATCATTTTTGTCACAAAGAATCAAGTATTAAATCACTACTTTCATACACGGGTTGGAAATCAGGCATGGAAACCACTACGCATACCTGGGTTTTATATTCTAGTGCCCTGCCTCTAATTTCCTCCTAATGTACTTTGAACAGTTGTGTTTAATTTTCCCTTATGTATTTAGTATTCATTAACCACCACCCTGGTGCTGGTAACGGACACGCACCAGGCCAACCTGGGCCCACACAGCAGTGCAGCCATGACCACCACCAACACCCAGCCATTACCACGGGGACATGTGCCTTAGTCCCACTGCCACTTGTCCCACAGGAGTACCAAAGCGGAACAGAATCCACAAGGAGTTCTGGAATCAGGAGGTCTGTGACCCATAAAACCCCAAAGAACAATGTCACAGATGTTAGCATCATCTTAAGAGCCTATCCTCACCATATACCATCTGTGGTATGATTTGTGCAACATGGACTATATCCACTTGTTTACAACCAAAGTAAACTTCAACTATTTGGGATTAACCATTCTACAATAGGAGAGCTTCAACCGCTTTCTTCCTTTATATATACTTCAGATACAAAACCTCAGAAATTTCTGAAAACAGGAGAAACTAGATTTTTCTTTTTTAACCAAAGTTAAAAAATTATTACTACTTAGATCTGAGTTTATCACCCTCATGCTCTGGTGGAAGGCGTGCAGGTTAGCAATGATCATCACTTGATTAAGCATGGCGATCATCAAGCATGCCACTTGTTCTTCCCAAAAACATACTGACCAGAGATACCCCCACACACAATCTCAATTCTCACACCCAGAGTAGGTGCTTCTCAAAGCTTCCAAGACAATTCTTTGAAAGTCCAGTATGCTCACAACTGGCTCCACTGTGTGACTGCAAGGATCATGCAGAATTCCCACTACCATTGCCCATCCCAGGCAGCCAGTGCTCTTCCAGTCACAGATGCCGGGAGACTTCTCTGCCCACCCAGACCCATCCCTACACAAGCACAAGTTCAGCTGCCACAGGAATGTCCAGGCTGACGGCTGGGGAACCTCCAAGGCTCTGGGCAGCTCTAGAGATGCACCACGCTGGAGAACAAGCTTGATGATCTAGTCTCTTGAACCTCAGTATTGAAAGGCTACATATGTTCTCATATAGACCATGTGCATCTTCCCTTCCATGCCTCAGTTCTCCAGCTATCAAGAGGTGATTACATTAACTAACCTCCCCAGGGTACTGGCGGTTTTTCAGTTAAAAACAAGCCAAGAACCAGAAAAAACACCAGTGAGCACCCCCATACAACAAATCAGACAGTTCTGTACTCAGTGCAGTCTCAAAAATGGCTATTAAGTAGGACTTTGAACTGAGCAGTGGCTAAGAACTGAACATTGAATATTCATCCCATCAGTGAAAGTCCCACTCACATTACAGTAAAAAAAGTCTGATGTCATTAAGAACTACACAGAACTGCATAAAAGCTCCACAAAGCGCTTTTATATCTCTTCATTTTCAACTATACAATCACACAGTTATTTTCATACAGATTTTTAGTGCAACATATAACATTGGTGTTAACCACACAAATCACCCAGTGCACTGGATATATCCTTACTTAGTTAAACATCTTCTGCGGGACTGAACCAGGTATTCAGAACACTGCAAAAATGTGTCTGTGAAAGAGACTGCCTTTAAGGGAACTCAGAAATAAACTACTTTGACAAGTGTCTAAATATAGACTACTTCATATTACAGAGGTTAAAAGAAAGTATAGGTACTTTTTTTTCCTAAGGACCAGCACACCTGCATTGGATCATGCTCTGGCCCGATATGGTTCAAACAAGAACAAGATGCTTCATTGCACACTGTGATAACACATCGGAGTTGTCAGCACTAGAAGCTACACCACAGACATGTCTGTGGGATGGAGGAGACTAAAGGTCCAAACAGCTTTGTGGAGAAAACAGCCTTCCAGTACTCTTGATTTTTTTCCTTTTCTGTATGAAGGAATGTTAAGACTACTCTCTCAGTTGCTTATCTTCACTTTTGGACAGAGATAAAATGGACAATTTGGAAGCGCAAACTAAAGTTCATTCCCCCTACCACAGACCCTTGACACTGACTGACTAAATCTGTTCCTCAACCTCTTAATGCAACAATTTTTTTTAATTCCATCTGAAGATACCTGCCCTGTTAAAATTTAAAATGGAATATATAAAAATATTAACAAGGTAAGTTTTCATGGCAAAATGATATCCACAGAGCTTGGAATAAAGGTATAAACAGATCCGTTCCAGAAGCAAGCCTCTAGATAGGCTTTTCAATGGATACCTAGAGATTATTACACTTACACTTTATTGCTAACAACTTACTAAAAGATGTTAAAAATAAAACTGAAGACATAAGCTACTTCAGTTCAAACTTGGAAGTGCCTGGATGTGCTGGCATGGTATTCCATGGTATTCCAATACAAAATTGAGTTCTACTTTTGTCAACTAAAACTGAGTGGCATCAAAGTGGCATCAAAGATTTAACACAGCAATAAGAACTTAAACAAAATGAGGCATCGCAGAAAAAAAATTCTAACATCATTAATGACTGTTCCATTCCACAGGTTGACAAAACCTCCATTACAAGGTTTTGAGGTTTTTCTTTCTTTCCATCCCCTCTGCTTCTCTCCTGTGAATTTGAAATATTTTCTTACTTGGGATTTACCTCTCTTTTGTCTCTGCTGAGATTTTTGCAAGTGGACCCATTTGGTTCATTTCCAAAAGCACATCTGTACACATCCATACTGTACCCCCAAGGTAAGTCAAATGCCACCATTATCACTTCTGATACAAAACCCATCCTGGAAATAATTTCACCAAAACACAACAGATGAGTTTTATACTAAGTGCCTTTCAGGGCAGGAGACTAAAAAGGCTGCAGAAACACCAATGTTATCACTTCTTCAGTTTGATTATTCATAAATTACATGTCCAGAAATCTGGGTTCTTTTATGGAATTTATTAGAACATACAAATTGCATCCCAAGTCCAAATAAAAAAGAGAAAACCCTTCAAATTGTTCTTATCCCACCAACCACTCAATCAGCCTTTGCAGCCCAGAGAATGTAAACCACAGTAATAGTTGTTAACCTGCAAGTAAAATAAAAAGTTCTAATGCTGTGGCACAGGGGTAAATGCTGGGCTATGACCACCACCTTTAATGGTTTTTAGGAGTTACTGAATGACTGTATTGATCAGCACACAGACATACAGTGAACCTCTGCTTAGTAAGCCAACACTTAAAGAGTTTTGGGCTGTCCTAATTTCAGAGGCAACAAAAAGAAAGCACTGTCAGTAGAACCACATCAGAGGAATAGAACATAACACTCTGTCTGAAAAAAAAAAAAAAAATAAATGAATGGAAATCAGTGCCTGCAGTCTCAAAGCAGCAGCTAACACAATGAACTTCCCAAGGTACAAAATTACAATCAACTCAGGTATGGGCAGCAGTATCATTGTCACCAACTCCTCAGTCGTTTCATGTGCTTTTGAGTGATTTTATGTTGTGTACAGACCAAGTGGCAGACAACTGGCGCTCGTCCAAGGCCTGAGCAAAGCAGACACACTAAGTCTCTAAAGCTGTACTATTCAAACTGCAATTGAATGAAAACAAAAAACAAGCTCAGAAAGACTCTGCACTGCCCAAAATGGCTTCATAATCATCACATTTTTATTTTTTTAAACCAAAGCAGAGATTAACCATTTATACGGATCTGTGCTCAGCCTTTTGGGGAGTTTTTTTAGGTCAGTTGTTTGCCCTCTCTGAGATGTTCAAGTGTAGTTGTGAGTTAGATCAGAGAACAAGGTATAAGATACAAGTTAAAACAGAAAGGTACCTCCTTTTTGAGAGAGGTCATTTTCTCTGCCAAAAAAAAGGAGACCAGAGACTTGGAAAAATGAAGAGCCCTACAAAGGGATACTGGAAGTTTCTAAACTCAAAGGGGATTTGGAGGAGAAAATCATGCCAAAGGCTCCAAGAAGCCTAAAGCTTCCACAAAGAATCTAGTACAAACTGCCTCAGTGGGGATAAGAGGGAAGAACTCTCAAGACAACCCAAAGAAGAGAAACTGTTTTCTTTCAATGACGTGAAAGAACAAGACAAAAAATCTGATATGAAAATCAGGAACCTCTAAGGAAAATACACATCATCTGGGGGGAAAAAAAGAAGAACAGGAAGCAGGTCTAGCCTGGAGTTTTGTTTGTTTGGTTTTACCAATAAAAAAAACCACCAAGACATCCCTACAGCAAAGAAAAAAAAAGATAAAAAAAAACAAAACCCAAAACTTAGCTGCTGCTTCAGCACAGATGGAAAAGTGTAGACAAGGTAAACAACATACACAACACTGCACAAACTGTTCCTTACGACATACCGGGAGATATCAGTATTTCAAAGTCAACTGACAGAAGTCTTTGTTTCACTAAAAACTTAATCATATCTATCACAAACAGGTTTACAATGTATTCATCAGTCAAGATTAAAATATCTTACTGAAAGTGCATGTATTAAATTTATCCAGAACTGTTGCAGAACTCGATACAGCTTGCTTTTTTTCCCCCTGTATTTATTTCCTTTAGAGAAAAGGGGAGAGAAGAAGCGGCATCTGAACATACTGCTTTCAATTTATTGTGATGTACACACACCAAATTTCTGACACACCAAATTCCATACATCCCTTTTAAAATAAACATTATACTAAAAAGACGGAAGAAAAATACACCCAGCTTTTAATGACACCATCTCTAGACATATCAAGGATGAGGGGGTCATTCAGAGCAGCCAACATGGTTGTACCAAGGGGAAGTCATGTTTGACCAACCTTATAGCCTTCTATGAGGATAGAAGGTGGCTGGATGATGGAAGAACAGTAGATGCGTTTTTTCTTGATTTCAGTAAGGCATTTGATACTGTCTCCCACAGCATCCTCATAGATAAGCT